>JALJCO010006045.1:0-154238 GCA_023101725.1 Atherinomorus stipes | reverse complement strand
CTAGCCTGCTAATGCCAGCTGTTAGCATCATTGAAGTGCCAGCTACAGACAAACGTGCTACGTTGTTTTATAATAAAGTTCGGCCCTTCACTCCGGCAAATCGCTTTGATCCACTTCTTCCTTAGTATCACTTTAGTCAGGAATCCATGAAAATTTAAGTAGGGTTGGCGTTTATTCAATTTACAAAGTGGAACAGAGCAGGTACATTGAACTGGCCTGGAACAGGAAGCGGCTAAATGTTTCAAGTTCCGGAAACCATTACACGGAAGCGTGATAATCCCCTATTGTCATAATCTGACAATACTGTAGCCCATCATGTTTCTGGTTTTATTTTGTAGAGTTTATCCCTTCTGTACTTTGTTCCATTTACTTCCTGTTCCCTGACATACCTGGGGTTTCATTTTGTTGCGTACGCACAAAATTGGGCCTGAAACTGGTGTAGCCTACACCAGTTTCCACGCAAAAGTTGTGATTTATAAAAAGCAAACTTGATGGGAGAATGTCCGGCCAGTCTCTCGCGGTAACCCTGAACCATGCGTATGCTGGTTTTGGAGACTGGGGAAACTGGCAACACAAATGGTGAGATGGGGAACTGAAACCACACTGCATCGTGATTCCCCTGCTTTCACCGCAGGGGGCCTGTCACTGGTATCTAAGTAAAAGTGTACCCCAGCTATTCAACTTTAAGTATTGTTCTTTGGCGGACTGGTTAGTGTGCATGATTCCGTTCTGTTGTCTTTTCGGTCGCCACGATTGAGCTTTAAAGGCCACAGGACAGCTGGCTCATTTATATGCAAAATTATTATCCATAAGATACTTTGCACTGACCATTTGTGGAAGAATGTGGGTGTGAAGGGGGCAGAATATGAGCCAAATTGCTTGAACCTGTGCGTACGCAGTTTTATCAATCTGAATATTTTTCGGCGTATGCAAACTTTTGGTTTTGGGCGTACATGCACTTTTAGTAAAAATCCTACACGCAGTTTTATAAATGAGACCCCTGGTCTGCATCACTAATCTGCACACCTGCAGAGGTGGAAAATTTGGTCCATACAATAAAAGTCCTGCCATGTTTTTGGAACATTTAGAACAGGTGTTGTCACTAACGAGCTCATCTACCTGCAGAGGAGCTGTGCTAATTAAATTCAGCTGGTTTAATGATTGGTTGGAACAACGTCTGGACAGGATTTTTACTTTCTAACCACCTCTGTATATGTACTTTCCTTTGTTCCCTGCCAGACTGTTTGCTGTTACTTCCCTGGTGTCTTGTTGTCTTTTTGCCCTGTAATTTTGTTTTATTTTTGAATTTGTTCCTTAACCTGCCTCCTGCCATGTTCCTGTATTTGGGTCCTCACCCTTCACGCCTCATAACAGATATTTATGGGTTTATTTTTTGGTTAAAAGAAAGGAGTGTCCCACATTGATAATATATCTTTATTCTTTCATAACGTTTTGTTAAAGCACCAAATAAAACTTCAGATACCAAAAAAAACATTCAGAATTTTTTACTCATCATTTCTTTGACATAATGTGCCAGACTTTAAGGGGTTATCATCTGGTGACTGAGAGAATGCTCTTATGACATATTAAAAAAACCAAGGTGTGCCTCTGTGATTAATTGTAAAGAGATTACATTTAGTCTCCACCCATCCACAAAGGTTTGCGTTACCATGGTGACTAATCTGTTAAACACTCATGATACATGGCAACCTTTGCACAGGCAGACCTCTTTGTTCATACTGTAGTTTTTGTGGTATAAAACAGGTTAAATAGATGTTGAGTGTGATGTAACAGATAACCCCAACAGTAAGAATAAAGTTCTGTAGTTTTGGGGAAAGCGAGGTTGCCTCCAAACTTCGCTTCAAAAATATGTGGAACACACATAGCACTTAGTATGCAGTTTAATTTCTATTTTATAAACTGATAAAAAATTAAAAAGGGAGCTAAAAAAAAAGTTAGAGTTGAAATTTATGCATAAGAAGAATAATCAAGAAATAAAGGCAACAATATGAAAATGGAAAAAGATTCCATTTCCCAGGAATAATACAAGAAATAGTCATTTATTCAAAATGCTAAAAAGCTATGTGAAAAGGCTGCTTTCCTTAATTGTTAGGATCTTTCTTGAATGCAGATGCCATAAATAAACAATATGAAAAAACATGATTTTATTTTTTAAATATATATTTTTTAACAGCAGCCTAGGTGATTTTCAGAACAATATCATGACATAATGTGGTTTTCACCTACAACAGCGCCAACTGGTGGAGGCTGCAGTGATAGTTGACTTTGTGGAACTTTCTCCATCTCCCTCCTGCATCTCTGGAGCTCAGCCACAGTGATCTTTGGTTTCTTCTTTACCTCTCTAACCAAGGCTCTTCTCCCACGACGGCCGGGTCTAGGAAGAGCTCTGGTCGTCCCAAACTTCTTCCATGTAAGGACTATGGAGGCCACCGTGCTCTTAGGAACCTTTAGCGCTGCAGAAATTCTTTTGTAACCTTGTCCAGATCTGTGTCTCGCCACAATTCTGTCTCTGAGCTCCTTGGACAGTTCCTTCCACCTCTTGATCCTCATTTTCTCTGACACGCACTGTGAGCTGGAAGCTCTTATATAGACAGGTGTGTGCTTTTCCTAACCAAGTCCAATCAGTTTAATTAAACACAGCTGGACTCCAGTGAAGGAGTAGAACCATCTCAAGGAGGATCAGAAGAAATGGACAGCATATGAGTTATGAGTGCAATGTAATATTTCAGTTTTTCTTTTTTGATAAATTTGCAAAAATATCCACATTAGTTTTTTCTGTTAAGTGGGGTGCTGAGTGTACATTTATGACAAATAAAGTTAACTTCGTTTAGCAAATGGCTCCAATAAAACAAAGAGTAAAAAGTTTAAAGGGGTCTGAATACTTTCTGTACCCACTGTATGTATATATATATATATATATATATATATATATATATATATATATAAAACATAAATCAGTTGGTTAATGTTAATACAGCATTTTGTTAAGTTTTGAGGGAAGTGAAAAGATGTGAGGGAGTAAAAGACGATGTCGCTGGTGCCATGTTGAGATTTGTGTACATTGATTATAAGCTTCTTTTTGGCTCCTTGTTCTTTATCCTGACATTGAGTGAAAGTGTTTTTATGTTGTTAACAGTCCGAAATGCATATTTGGGGTTCTGTAGATTTGTAATGAAACTGTTGAAGCTAAAGCTCAGCCTACCAGCTTACATGCGTTTCTACCGTGCAATTTATAAGCCTTAAACTACACAGTGGTATGTTAAAAACCATTTTAAGCAAAAAGCAGCCCAGCTGAGATATTTTGTTTAAAAGCAGAATAAATAGATAAATAGGTTAAAATATGCTAAGAACCAGTAATTCATAATATGTCAACTGTGACTTGGATAAAGTTAATTGGAAAAGACATTTAAACTGCTCTACATGAGGGAACTGTAGATTACTTTACAAAAGAACAGTTGTAAAAAAAAAGTGAAAATGTGACACTGTGTTAATAAATATGGCAGAAGCGGGGCACAGAGAAATTTCACGTCGCCTGTCTCATCATTTTTCTGTATTTTACAGGACATTTAATCTGCTTTACAGGCCCAAAACCTGGGTCTGCTACATAGAAGTATACATTAGAGAACAGGCATCTTTTTGTAACAGATGCTTTTTTCGTAATTTTGTATTATGTATTCTCTTATTGTTTCTATTAACAACTTAATGACAATATGATTTTATATTATTTTAATAACATATGTGGTTACATGAAAAGGAAAGTTTTCTTACATAAAAGTGTTGAGCAGACCCCCCCCATGTCCTCCATCTAACACCCCGTTGACCAAGCTGGAAACTCACATGTGTCTCCCCGTCCGATGCATTCTGTTCTTGCATCGGCATCTCCATTAGCAGCCGCATCTTTGTGTCCTGTCAACATGGCCCAGCAACAAAAGGCCCTGAACTGTGTGCATGCTCATCATTCTCAGCCATGTGCGACCCCGACAGCCTCCAGGGAAGTGAAGACAATGACAGACCTCGCATGAAAAATTAGAGATGTAACTAGGACCTTGCAGGCAGTAAAAGCCACACAGGTAATTCTTGGACATAATTTCACATTGCAATGTCCCGGGTGTATTCCTGCCTGTGCTCACTGTAAGCTTAAATAAATTTCAGCCCCTCCACCCTGTCTACATGACCCTTAAAAGGAGACGTGCGCACAGCTAATGGATAGATGGATCATGTAACATGGTATTTTGATGCTCTGTAGCACTTAAAGTTTCTTTTAAAAAAAAAAAAAAAAAACTTCCGTTAGTGACAGGTTTTACAGTTGTATATTTATTTTGTAGTTAGCAGAATTTAAACAGCATAGCTAAAAGAGAAGGAGTTCAAGAGTTAGTAGATCAGTACATTACACCCAAACAGCTGCACCTTAAGCAGGACACATGAGTCCATATAATTTAGGACGTGTCTTACACCTGGAGAGATGAACTTTGTCTCCTCTCCCTGGTAGTGAGAGAAATTAAACAAGCAACGTACTTGCAAATTTTAAGAATACAAAGATTTATCAAACCCTGATTGGTTTAATCAGCGTTTTCATTCATTTCGCAAAGACTTGTATCATGATGTTCAGCAGCCAAGATTTTCATTCATTTCTCTGTTGACTCTTTTCAAGCGTCCAAGACCAAAATCTGTGCATTTAAAGGGATACTGTATACAGTTGTGCTTCAGAGTTTACATACCCTTCCATTAAAGACAGAAAAAATCATCTGCCAGTGAAATAAGTTGAAATTGACAAAAGTAATAATAAATATTTTTTATGCACATTTTGGCATTGATTTTGTATTGTGGTTCAGCAGAAATATTTTTAAAAAACAAAACAATTATACAGTACAAGTATGTTGGGGCTCCTGAGCTAAAGTTTTGTTGAGCAACATTTTGATACAATCACTGCAGGTGTTTACTGTAATGTTCAAAAAGTCTTCTGCTCCTCTTGGTAGGTATTTTGGCCCAAAGTTCATGAACAAGGTGCTCTAATTGGTCTGGGAAAGGTTTGTTTATTGTTTTTATTGTTTTTATTTCAAACAAAAACTCAAGATTAACAATTTATTTTAATAAATTATAATTTACTAAATTTTTATTTATTATTACTTTTTCAGTTTTGTGTTGTTTGAATTACTATTGTAATTACCATTGTAATTACTATTACTAATAACTTCCCACAGGTCACACAACTGTTGCAAAACTAACTTCTATCCATGTTTTGGAATCGTGTTTTCAGACCACTTTGACCAGCTGATTTGAAGTCATGAAGCCATAAAGCAAAGCGCTCCCGGTCACATGATCCAATGAGAGACGGATCCGCTCCTGGAAGGTTACAATATCTGGTTTTTGAGGAGGGCAGCCTCCTCCGAGCATTGACATGTGTCAAGTGCTGTATATTGACTCCAGAAATCATCATATCATTACTTACATTAATAATATTACTATAATATATTAAAATATTTGGCTAATATTTGGGTCAAAAGTTACATGGTATCTCTTCAAATGGCTAATCTATCTGTGTAGCTTCAGGAACTCGTTAGGAGATATCTGTTAGCTGATGTTGTTACCATGCGCTAACACACATTAGTCCATGAGTGGGTTCTTAATGGTTGTTTTAACTTTAAAATTCACACACTGTACCTTTACTGACCTAGAATTTGATAGTGGCACACTTCCCTCTAATATATATCACACCTGACAGGAAGAGAGAGGTGCTCTTGGCAGAGTATCTGACCTTTCATAAATCTCATCATTGTTAGTGTGACTAATTTACGAGTGGGAGATGAAAGCATAGCAGCTTTCCACTAACAGCAGGGGGTGAAGGGCGACGGGGGGAGTGTTTCTGGTGCTGGAAGTGGGGTGAGACTGAATTTCACTTTAACTCACTTCACCTTTGTCCTTCAACAGGCACGTGGAGGACATGCTAATGCCTCACACGTACCGTTAAATAATTATAAACTCTCGTGCTTAAATGATCTGGTTTTCCTGGTGTAGAACTTACAAAACAAACACAGGCCTAGATCCTCTAAAGCCTGCCTGCTGGACTACAGCAGTCCTGACCCAGGAGGTCACAGCAGGGAAAACAGGACCAGAGTGAGGTGGTGCTGTGGAAAAAGAAATAAAAAGTAAGCATAATGCAAACAGATCCAACAATGAGCTGTTCGCTCCACGGTGAGGTCGAATGTCTGTTGAAACGAGGGCAGCTTGTCCTTCATGGCGAATCAGTGTTTTACAAAAGATGAAACTGACGTGCATCAGTTCAAACTGTGTCGCTGTTGCATTCATTCTTAATGCATATTGCTCAAACAAACTGTAAACAGCAGCACCCAGAAGCCAAAATGAGGTCAAATGTTGTTTTAAGGTGAGACACTACAGTACAGGCAAATAGGGTAAAAAATTTAACTAACTGGTATCACCATGAAACTTTCCTGTTTTATTCCTCACATTAGGGCTATCATTTTTTGTATTGCAAGTTTTCTGAAATTTTATGTTTAAATATGCATATTAGGTGTTAAACAGCCAAAAATGGGCTAATTTACATACATTTCTAGGGGGAAAAAAATCTAAACACTGGATTAAACAAGGTTCAAAGTTTCTTTTGAATTTTGTTCACATATCAGAACCCAAACGTTTTTACTGAGGGGATTTTGAATATCTTTAAAGATCATTTCACAATTTAGAATATACTGTGAACAACCAGAAAAAAACTCATTTTTTGGCATATTTTGGGGATGAAATGTTCTATAAATCAGGCTGTGAATGAGATATCAAAAAATCATGCAGTAAAAACTTTAAGAATACAGTCAGGAACAAAACTTGAAAGTTTGGTTTCTGTAAGTGCTCCTGAAGTGGAGATTTTCTACCCAGAGTCAGAAAAAAAAACTAATTTTGAGAAAACTGCAACTTTGGCTGCATTTTGATGGGATTTGGGTGCATCAGACAAAGTATCATGAAATAAACTCAAAAAATGTTTTTTTGGACTTTTTTTTTTTTTTTTTACACTAGTCTGAAAGAAAACATGTTGAAAGAGGGAAAAAAACCAAAATCTCAAAATTTGGTGATGAAAAAACAGGGTTTTTGCGTGTAGTGGCCCCCCTTAAAGGCCCAGATTTACTATTGCTGCACACCCTTCATATACACATTAAAACTCCTGGGTTAAACCGCTGGGTTAAGGCTGTTACATACTCAGCGAGAAGCGAAAACTTTCTTCTTGTTCTTGGGGCCACGATAGCTTACAGCTTGTTCTTGACCCCTCTGCTGAGCACCCCCCCAGTGAATAATTTTTTTAATGTTTTCTGGTAAGAGATTATTTTTTTGCTTTATATAGTGTTTGTGCTGTCTGAAAGTCTACCAACTTCTATAACCCAAATAAAATATTCAACCCGAAAGATGGGTAAAAAAAAAAAATTCTGTGTTGAGTAACCCAGATATCAGTTGGTCCCTTTTAACTCCCCAGTGGGTCAAAAATAACCCATCATAAGCTATTTTTGAAAAGGAGGCTAGCAAAGCTGCTATTTCACTTTAAAATAAGTAAGGTAAGTAATCTGGCTATGCTGGTGAGTATGCTACAGCATGAAAATGTGGGGAAACGTGGTTTGTAACCAGTCTGATTTGGTACAGGAGAATTGAATACGAGAAAGGGGAGATATTTCTGACTTTATTGTAAAGAGGAAGAACACATATTAAGCTGAGATGGACCCCAGCCCCAGTGTGAGCAATGCCCAACACTGCAGTCACACAAGGATCCAGTCTACCACCACCAGACAGAAGCCTTTGATCCCCCACATCAAGCTCCACCTACTGCACCCCAACCCAGCAGTGCTGCATAATGTTTGCTTTCCTCTTTTCCACTTCCATTTTTGTAAATATTTCCACCCGGTGGTCCAGATAATTGATGTAAACATGTTTTATTTCTCAGGTCTCTCCAATGTGACCACAGCTATCACAGCGAGGTAGATGAGTGTGTGTGTGTGTACAGTGAGGAACACAACCATCTCCCTTCTTACTTCATTGTAACCAAAGAGCAAATCTCGAACTTTAATGCTTAAATATTCTGTCTTGAAGAGACTTACAGCAGATCTGCTTGTTTGCTCCAAGAGTACTTTGGTCATGACTGAGATGAGCTGTAATAAATCAGTTTTAGGACCTCGCGTGCAGAACTTTACACTCCACATACTAATGTACTTTGTTCAGGTAACGACAGTGGAAGACAGGCTGACAAAATGAACTAGTCAAAGAAAGCAAAGACATGCATCCCGAGGTGAGACAATAACGATACATGCCAGATTTCAACAATACTCATTGTTAGAATATGAGGTAGTTGACAGGATTCTTACATCCTTGTTTTCTCTGAACTCTGGGGGAAATGATAAACAAGCTGAAGATGCATCAGGAAGAAACAAAAGAACTAACTCATGCAGGTGGCAAAGAGCCAAAAATCCCAGCGTTTCTCGTTATGGCTTAGTCTAAAAGTTATTTAATCAGTTAATTAACGCATTGTTTGGTTTGCAAAATCCTAAAAACTTTCAGAGGTCAAAGTGACGGCATAATGTTTGCTTTGTCCAACTAATACAATAGATTACAGACATACACACACAAACATATATATATATGGAAAATGCCGAACTGGCTTCACTTTCTGCTCTTCAGACATAAACGAATACGTCTATTTTTTTTCAGTCTTTTCTCACACTATAGCAGAATTAGTTTTTAATTAGTTTGATCAAAGCAAACATTTTGAATTTAATTGTAGCAATAATTTCATAACGCACATTTTCTTTTAAAGGGGGCGTAACATGCAAAATTGACTTTTTTGAGCTTTTTGTCATGTTATTATATCATTCCCTCCCCATAAAACATGCCCCGGGGGTTATTTTGACTCATTCACGCATATTTGAGAATCCCAGAACCTCCTGTGGAAACCAACATGGCTGCCAGAACGGCTGCTACCACAAAGCACCTCCCATACCACGAAGCTCCTCCCCCTCCCCTGCTGAGCTCCGCCCCACCAGAGCATGAGAGTGTTGTGATGAGTGGAGTGGGCGTGTCCAAAACAGCAGGAAGCTTCTTAAAGGGACAGTGGTGAATTTTTAAGGCATCAGATACAGACATGGAGTGATGTCACATTTTTTTCAGGTTTTTTTTTATGTTTACTGTATTTTCAGAACTACTGAAGGTAACACAGTTATTTGGTTGTGCCATAAAAGGGAATTATGTTCCTAATAATCACATGAAACCCCCTCTTTCACATTTTGAGTCAAAATCTTTATTGTAAAGGGATACTGTGTAACTTTTGGCTACTAGGGCCACAAACCTGTAACTTCCCACAGGCCACACAAGTATCACAAAATTAAACAGTCTAGGTCCATATTTCAGAACTGTGTTTGCAGACCACTTTGATCAGCTGATAATCAAGTCATCGAGCCATAAAGCAAAGTTGTCAAGGGTTCATGATGCAATGGGAGACAGATCTGTTCCTGCAAAGTTGCTACAGTATGTCTGGTTTTTGAGGAGGGCAGCCCCCTTGGAGCACTGACATGTGTCAAGTGCTGTATTTTGATCATAGGAACCATCTATTATTACTTACATTAAACTAATGTTTGGGTCAAAAAATTCCACAGTATCCCTTTAAGCTGTTACACAAATGTAATTAAAAAACAGCAACAAAACTTCCCTCAGAAATATCGGAGAGCAGCGGTATAAGCTCACAGACAGAATACTTCGTCCAAACCTGTCTTTGGGGTCACAGTTTTATGTGTTTTGCCGTTTCATCTGCCAGCCACCACTGGTGTAAAGCCAAGTTCTAGCAGCTTACGGTCATTAAAGTTACGGTGCTTTAAATATAACTCCATCCCTGCCGAGCTGCCCTCAACACACAGAGCTCATGGCTGAAGATTGAGATTTTGCAAAATCAAAGCACCATTTCAGAAATACACCTTTGCTTTCTTTTCAAGGTTGAGATGACAAGATTGTCTTATCTGTGAGTTAATCAAGTATCTGGCTTTAGCACTTGTTTATCTTAGCTCAAAATGTTTTTGGTTTCCAGAAACTATCTAGCTAATCCCAGTCATTAGAACTAGCTAAGCTAAATGCCTGCTATCTTATGCTCAAAACACAAATATTAACCACATTTGCAATATTTTAAAGTTGTTGAACATTCATTCTGTGGTGTTTTAGTTCCTACCCACGTCTAAGGAAAGGGTCTTAGCTGCTGGATGCTTCACTTTCATCAGCTACTTGGTATTTAGCTTGTCTGCCATGTGCTCAGCGCTGCATGTGTAAAGTGAGTGGCAGCTGCCAACAACTCTGACACTGAACCAAGCAGCAAATGCACAGTAAATCAAAACAAGTACACTAAAAAAGACCGAGGACATCGGTGATAATTCTCTTCTGGTTCATCACTCATCTCTAGCTGGTTAATCAAGCAATGAAAGTGATATGTTCTTGTTTGGCAGTTTAGTGGGTTTAAGATGGTATCTGATGTTTACTGCTGTTTATATCTTACTGAATGCATGCTGAGCACAGGGTTCTCTGCTGGTTAGCTCATAACATATCACTGTTACCACCTTTAGCTTCACGTTCACAATACTGACCTCATAACCTAGCATTAATGCTCCCCTTGGATGCAATTAAATACGGTGTTACGTATTTGATACAGATTCTGCAGCGATTCAGCTGCCCAGTTTGAGCCAAAAGAAGATGAACACTGTGTCCCAGTTCTTTTTATGTTTGCTCAGATTTCCTGGGCTATTTAGCTGACCACTAGCACATCCATATTTGTAATTACAGGCCCTTATATGCAGAATTACATCCGATGCCGCCTCAGCTATACCTTAAATAGTCACCCGTGCCATCAGCAGTTGATGCCAACACGTAATATCTGTATGATATCCACAAGGCATCGTACCACAAACTATTTAAGTGATCCGGGTACAAAGCAAACACAGCGTTTCTGATTTACAAGTCTATTTATTTTCACTTCCATCACTGTAACTAAGCAGGGGAACCATAACTGTGCAGCGTGTTTCTAGATCAGGCAAGCGTTTGATAGAACCATCGTCATCCTCCTTAAATGCACCAAAGCAAACACAGGCGGCCTCAGTTCTGTCAATTAATGGAAGTTGCCTCAGCCGCCGACCATTGTGGTCAGAGGTATGCCAGCTTCATTGTGTGCCCACACAGCTGTGACCTTCTCGGGGATAACTAAAGAATCTGGCCCCCTGATTGAGATTCCACGTAAGATTAAGTGCGCCCCTGGAAATCTGTGTCAAGTGTACTGTGTGTCACCTGTCAGCTTCTAAAGTGTTCGTATTTTGTTTTGAAGCTCGCGTGCGGTCAGTGCCTGAAAGATTTACACTTCATGTGATGTCAGAAATCGAGATATGATACATCGTTAAAACCGTACTGCAACCATAGCAGACAGTTTACGAAGCATATTGGGCAGAAAATACCTTGTAGTAAACGCAGCTTTTGAAAACTGACCCAACAGTAAACCATATTTTGTCCAGCATGACGTCAAACCCGCTCAGGCAGTTGTGTTTCTTGTTCTTACATCAGGTAGTGTGTGATGGCTCGTTTGACTGGACTCTTTCCTGAATGCGCAACGTTTTGAGCCACTTCTTGTTTGTTTGCTTCCAAAGAGTCAAACTTTCTTATAAGTGATTTTGAGCAACAATTTTCCAGGTTTTCCGTAGTAGATTGACAGCTTTTCTCAGTCCAGTCCTTGTAGTCGGAAGAGAGCAGCCATGCTTGACAGAACATCAACCAAACTGTACAGAACTCGTCAACAAGATGTTAAGGAGATCCATTTAATTTGAATCAGGTGAGTTGGAGCAGGGAAGCATCTAAAACCTGCTAGACATTGGCCCTTTGGGACTAAGATTTGACATCCCAGCTGTTAGTATTTTGCTACCATGGTGTTAATGTCTGCAGTGCCCTTCTGCAGATGCAAGATGCAATTTGTTGCTGTGTGGGAGGACCTGACATGCTGGCTCATGTAAAAGCAAGCTGAAGGGAAAGGCAGGTGGTGGCGGTAGTCAGGTCAGCCAGCAGCTGACAGTCTAACAGTAATAGCAAGTGTAGATGTCTGGAGCTCTCGTCTAATGTTGAGTCACTGAGGTTTAAGTGTTTCAGTCAGTCTCCTTGTAACTCAGGACAGAATGTGGATCTGAAACTGTTATTTATTCCGGCTGCACCGTTTTCAACCTAACCAAGTATTTCCATTAGCTGTAGGTTGTCTTGCAAAAGTATGTACCCAACTTTGTTTCTTCTTTACAACCTTTAATTCAAAATATGTTTAGCAGATTTTGAGATACAATAGTTATGTGGACGTGCTTGATGATATTCCTTCTATTTTATGTCCAATTTAATAATCTTTCATAGGATTTATATTATTATATATATATGATGCATTATTTTATCATGATTTCTGCAATGTTTTGATATGACTTTCTCTCTCTCTCTTCTTTTCTCTTACTTTTTCTGCACCTACCTGTAATACTTTTAATGGTTTTTGTAAAGCACTTTGAATTGTCTTATACATGAAATAAACTTGCCTTGAACACAGGTGGACTTTATAATGTCATTGAAGGCAGTTGGCAGTATCAGTTCTATTTTCAGGGCATCATACCGGAAAGGGAGCGAGTATGAATGCACGCAACACAGTTCCCTTTTTAAAAAAAAAAAGAATAAATAAAATTAATTTAAAAAAAAAAAATCTTTTTCTTTGTGAAATTGTCCCCCAAAAATCTATTTCACAGGTTCCATTTAAAACAATATAATAACCATTAAAAACACAAAGAGGAGTGACTTACACAGCCTCTAGTCAGAGGTTTCTTTTCATGTCTGCACCATGTTTGCATATTTTGCAGATGGGGTGGGACTTGTCAGGCAATAAGCTAGAAAAGGAGGTCTCGAACATGTTGCTGATATTGTGAGATAACCTATTTTAAGACACGCCATGATGTTTTTCTAACCGTAACCACTTAGTTCATACAGTTCTAACCAACCAGAAAGAAATGAGAAGGCAAGTAAACTCTCATATTAAATGACAGGCACAAACTACAAAAAGTAGAGCATTAGGCAAATGTGATGATATGCATTTAAAATATTTTTCCCAGACTGGTGTAATTTTTTTCTGAAGTTTCTATTTGGGAAATTTATACTAAAATCAGCTTGAAAAACACATTTTTCATTTAATTATTTTGATTTTTTTTAGCTACATGTTCAGCTTAATCTCTATTTAACAGAAATTAGTGCAGAGCATTAATTAAAATTGACTTTACATAAGTAAAATTGAAAAACTTGACTTTTGTTTCTGTCTAATTACTAAAATGAATGTAAGACTTTTATCATTTCTTTGAGTTATTATCCCACATGAGAAATAACTGCTAAACACTAAGCAAAACGTCAGCAAAGGAATAACAAAAAAATCTAATTCCTTTAATCTTTAAAGTTTCAGTCAAACAATGAAATGGAAACAGAAGAAATGATATAACTCTACAGGACTTCATTTTCACTCAACCCAAACCAACTTAACAACTCAGGAAAAATAACAGACAAAATGTCCACATTTTTAAATGTTATAATTTACATTTTATGTTAGTGAAAGGGAAATAAAGATGAAAAGCTGGTATATTATTCCAACATATAATAATTCTGTCAGAAGTAATTTAATATACAGAGAAACATGAATCATTTTTCAATATTACACGTATTCTGCCTTCATTTTTTTTTTTTTTTTTTTTTTTGCCCCCCTGGTCTCACAAATTGCATTAGATTTTCAGAGGTGGAACTCTCCCTCTTTCATTAATTGGCAGGACTAATATTATTAAAATTAATGTGCTACCCAGATTCCTTTTTTCAATCAATGTATCCCTCGAAGCAATTTTTCAAGCCTTTGGACCAGATGGTTTCTTCTTTTTTGTGGAGTGGAAAAGCCCCCAGACTGAGACTTTCTCAATTGCAACAGTTTAGTACTAACGGTGGTCTTTCCCTACCAAATTTTTCAATGTATTACTGGTCTTCACATATTCATAAATTGATTTATTGGTTACATTCCCCTAATTTGATCTGGTGTAATCTTGAAATTCAATCAATTTCTCCAGCTTTTTCGCCTGCATCAATTATCTATTCATCACTACCAATTTAATTTTCTTCTGTTACTTCTAATCCCATAGTGCTCTCTACACTTAAGATTTGGTCACAGTTTAGGTCCCATTTTAAATTTGTGTCTCTCTATCTGGATGCCTTTGATAAGAAATCATCTATTTCCCCCTGCTGCTACTAATGCCGCTTATGGAGTTTGGCATGAGAGAGGCATTAAAACCATGACAGACCTTTACAAAGATGGTCTTTTTCTTATTTTTTCAGAGTTGTCCTCAAAATTCCACCTGCCACCTTCTCATTTGTTTCTTTATTTCCAAATTAGACACTGTGTATCATCGCTGTTCCCAAATTTTCCCATTCTCCCTGCCGACCCATCTTGGGCTGGTTCTTAGGCCTGATCAGAAATCCCCCCTCTCTTATATAAAATACTCATAGCAACTGAGTCAGACTCATCTACTAAAATTAGAATAGCTTGGGAACGTGAATTAGGTGTTCAACTGTCGGAGTCATGGTGGGATAAGGCGATTCGTAGTATACGTTTAAGTACACCATGTGCTAGGCTGCAGCTTGTACAGTTTAAAGTAATGAACAGGGTTCATTTCTCCAAGTCACGGTTATCTAAAATCTTTCCTTCAGTTTCAGACCAGTGTGATAGATGTCAGACCTCACCCTGCAACTTAAGTCACATGTTTTTGTTTTTGTTTTTTTTGTTCACGTTTGCAAAAATTTTGGAGTGATTTCCTTTTTATACTCTCAGGAGTTTTTAGAACCCAAATCCAAAGCGATCCACTAATTGCCATTTTTGGGAATCCAGCAGACACGCTGAACTTATCGCCACAGCAAAAAGAGATTTTGTCATTCTGTTTCCTTCTCGCTAGACGCTGTATGTTACTTGTCTGGAAATCTCCCACCCCTCCATCCACATCACATTGGCTCAACACAGTAAGAAAAAATATTAACAGTGAAGGGTAACTTGGCAAAATTTACCTGCAAGTGGACCCCCTTCTGAATACCCCAATCTTTACCTTCATAATGTAAGTAATCCGCCATTCACTAAGTTTTTACCCCCCCCCCCTTTTTATTTATTTATTTTTTTCTTTTCTTTTTCTTTAATTTAATTATTTTGAGGGTTTTAAAAAAGCAAAATTATCAAGTTTTCTCTTTTTTTTCTTTCTGTTCTGCTTGTATGATGTTTTTCATGTTTAAAAAAAAAAAAGTGAGAAGTCACACAAGTCATGTAAAATGTGTACAATCTTGTATTATCTTCATAAACAAACAAAAAACAAAACAAAAAACATGAATCATTTAATACTAAAAATGGACAATAAATACAATAAATTGAGACAAATAGTTATTGAAAAAATGTTCTATTTATTCATTTATTCATTTATTGTAAGGATCCAGAGTTCCCATGTCATTATTAATATGCTGTCATTCCAGGTTTGGCATTTAAGCTGTCATGCACAAAAATGGTCTGAATGCTGATTTCTGTGACATATACAGCTCATAATAATCCCCTGAGTTGTCTCATTTCCTGTGACAAACACTACTATTGTCAGAAGATAATCTAATTGAATGCGAGCTAAATAAAGCACAGATGGAATGCAAACATTTGGCCCAGGGTGACACTCTAGGACAGACGTAAAGCGCCGTTAAACCCAACAGCAACAGGCCCAAGCGGAGCCAATTTGCACAGAGGAGAAAGGTGGAGACAGAAGGGCGACGGAGAAGTGAGGAAGGATTCAGTGCGGCAGCCAGAAGACTAAAGACTGAGCTCACTAATGGAAAGGTTAAGAGAACAACAGATGATAGTGATAAACTCACGATAATGAGACAATCCAACATGGTAAACAAAGCAAACCTAAAGCGTTGTTTAAAATGTGTTACTTTAAATGATTACTGTCAGCGTGTCCAAAATGTGAAGGCCTAGTTAAAGATAAAACTTTCTTTCCAGTATTTAAACTAAGATTAGTGTGTACAATACATAAAAAGTAAAAGTATTAGCCTTGTAAATAATCTAAATACCTAAATAATTCAAACTCACACATACAGTTATGGAAAAAATTAAGAGACCACCTTTGTTTTCTCATATTTATTGGTCATTATAATGCCTGGTACTACTAAAAGTACATTTGTCTGGACAAATATAATAATAACAACACAAATAGCTCATAAGAATTTAATTTAAGAACTGATATCTAGCCATTTTCTATACTTTTATTGATAAGTGATTTTGGTTATTGAAGGGGAACTTCGTTTTTTTTCAATATGGTCCTATTTTCTTGCATGAAATATGTTCATTTACTCACCCAGACAGTTTTGGTGCAACTTGAATTTCTTCGGGAGATATTTAGATCCACTCCAGATCAGCGTATGTACAATATAATGGAAGTTACGGGGCAACCGCGTGCAGCCTCTAAATTAGGCATTATCTCCACAAACTCCTTCATTTCACTTGTTATGGTGTCGCATAATAGTGACATCATCAAAGCCGCCGCAGTAAAAAAAAATGTCTGTAAATAAGGACGAATCAAGGACGAAAATAGGTCCAGATTGAAAAAAAACGAAGTTCCCCTTTAAGTTCTTCCAGCTATGGCATAGTACTGCCAGAAACAGCTTTTAGGCATTCTATATTTTCTTTTCTCTCTTTTAATCACATGATTCAAACCACAGCTGGTACTCAGTTGCATAACCATTATTTTTGATGACAAGGGTGGTCTCTTAATTTTTCCATGGCTTTTCAGGACTTCGTAAAGCAGCTGTGACATGGACAAAAGCAAGGGTTTGAAGATATCAAACCATTTTAGAATATCTTTTTATTCAATTGTGGAAAATTAGAATTATTGTTTAATTAGAAAAAATGACTTTTAGGTGGATTAATGTGACTGTTCTTCTGTGCACAAATTTGACCTTGATGAAAAATCAACTACATAAAAAAAGAGAAAGACATGATAATATATATTTACATGTTATTTACATCAAGTATTAAAGGGACTAGAGGCAGGAATTAAAAAAAACAAACATGCATGTCCATTTTTTTAATGCTAATGGGCGATGAAGCGCTAAATACCTAAAATAACGTTTCCACCCACGTTTCTCTCCGTTGCCTTGAACAGGCTGTGTGCTGCAAAATGCGCTGCAATTCTGCGGACGTGACGTCAAATGACGCTACATCCGCAGTTTTGATACAGGAAGGAGACGTCGCGGTAAATTCACACCGTAAGTGATAGTTAAGGATTATTCTGCCGTCAGCAAACGATCCAGATCAACTGAAAGACACTAAAAAGTGTAACCACGAAGAAAAAGCGTAGTAAACAACATTATAGCTTCAATTTGTGCACGCTCCCGTGACAGCTTGGCTCGTGGCTGCAGTTACCTGAAGCGCCAATCGCGGCAGTTGCGCGTTTTGTTTCTTAATCTTGCCTCAAGTCACTTTAAGTGTTTAGCAACATTTCCTGGTTAGCAAAAGGTATATGTGGAACGTATGGATGCAGCGCTGGGATGTGATAATTATAGCCACCCTTGAACCTCCAAAGTGTTGTTTGTTGGGTTTTTTTTAGTTATTATTTCCAACCACAGTTCAAAAGGAATATTTTATTTAATTAAATTATAATTTTGTAAATTTTATATCTCAGTTTCTTGCTTTAATTTGATTTAATATTGTGAATTTAACCTTTTCTCTACACACATACACATACATTTTATATATATATATATATATATATATATATATATATATATATATATATAAAACACATTTACTAGGGATGCACCAATATGTATTTGTAATGAACCGAATCATATGGGTGTGTATCAAACCATGACCACTATCTATCGAATATGAAACAGTACAGAGTTTTTAATCTATTTGATTGAGCTCTGTGTTGAAAACTCAGTGGATCTGAGTTCAACTAAATTCAGATCTGGCATCTGGAACTACTTTGGTTTTTACGTTGAGTATGACCCTGATGGTAAGCCATTAAGAAAAAAAGACAAAAGCACATTGAGCTTAGAAAGGTATGAAAATGTTTCTTTCTTTTTGTATCAAAAAAGTATCCAACCGTGACACTAAAGTACCAAACCGAACCAAACCGTGAACTTTTTGTATCGTCGCACCCCTATAAATATGTATGCGTGTAGTTATGTAACATTACAAGTAATCCTATACACAGGAATACCAACAAAGCTCTAGCAGTGAAACAGCAGTCGTCCTGAAAAGTGATGAAAAGTGTCGACACCGGCAGCTGCTGCTGCTTTTTAAGTCACCGTTGGGCCTGCACGGATAAGAACAACATTGCATCAATCTTCCATGCCATACAGTGTCTTGTCGCTCATAGTTCGCTTGTCACCAACTGCAGTGACGTAGAGACTGCATTGTTGTTTTGTATCAGCCGGGTCTTCATTTTGGATATTTAAGATAAATACATTAGCTATTTAAGTGCAGTAAATGGGCTTCTCAAGGGGAGGGGTGCTTAGCATCTGTTACATAAATACACACAAAAATGCAACTCAGAATGCAGAATACACATCAGATGGGAATTTTTTGATCAAATATCAGTATCTGAACGTGTCAACGATCACGAAGAACAAATGGAAAGCAGCCAACAAGTCTGCAGGACGACGAATCAAGCAGTTTGCTGGCTTGTAATCAGGCAGTAAATGCTCCAGACCGTTTGCTGCTGCAGTCGCACATTGTCTCACCCAATAATGTTCCACCAATTTCACAAGGTGGGTGAAAAATGTCTGCAAGCCCAGAAAGAACTGTGGATGTTTGCTTTCACACATGCTCCTGCTCTGGAACATTTCTAGAACATTTCAGGTCTCCAGTAAGTAAATAAGAAGGTAAGTATTTTTTCTTATTTTTATAGCACCTTTCAAGATAAAAAAAAAAAAAGTGTTTCACCGTAAAACACAAATCAACATACAAACAAACAAATAAAACTAAGCAAAAGCACATTTTAAAAGCTGCTTTTTAAAAGAGATTGCATGTGCAAATGCGCAGGGCCTTTTTTAAACAGGCCTTCAACTTTAGTTCTTTGTTGCATCATTGTTTTATGTGTTTTGGACTTTTATTACTTTCTTTTAAACTTTTCTCTCTTTTAATGTGTTAGATTTTTATGCAATGTAAAGCACTGTGGTCAACTTGAGTGTCGCTGAAAGGGTTAAATAGATTTTATAATTCTCAAAGGATGAATTCTCCTGCTCTTTTCTAGACTTGTAAAATACAAACAAACCAAAAAACAGCTTTGTAATGTGCTAACCAACAAGTGTTCACCATCTCCTGACCATCATTTAGACCATCATTTACTCAGTCAGTGGTGGGTGATTGACTTCAGCACCAGAAGGGAGGAAATAGACTCTTTTCTGCTGGGAAGGTGTAGAGACCAGAGAGGGTCTGCAGTTTAAAACTGTGTTGCCACATATTTGAAGACTTGAAAGTGCAGATGGCTCTGTGATGGCCGACAGGGAGCTGAGTCCTCCTGCTGACTCTTGTCAGTGCAGTTGATGTTGTCTTTCACTGCTCTATTAAAAGTGCGCTGGCTTTTAAATACACGTCTGTGTTGCACCAGCTGTTCTGCAAAGTCAGGAGTGCTCTTCAGAGAGCGATCGACACTGCCCGGACAATCATCGGCTCACAAATGCCTTCAGACATTTCCAGCTCTTCCTGCCTGCAAGGAGCAATCAGCATCCTTTAAAGATCGCATCCCACCCTGGTCGTCACCTGTTTGCCCCCCCCCCTGCCCTCTGGCAGACGTTATAGAGCCATAAAATCCTGCACTGGCGGACTCAGGAACAGTTTTTCCTCCAGAGCCATCTGTGACCCGAACACTGCCAAGGCCATGCCTGTCTATAAAAACTCCCCCTGCTTCTCACTACGACCAGCAAATGTAGCGTAGCGTCTCTGAAAATGCTCATTATAACTGCAGCTAAAATATTCAAGGTAATTATTTGCATTTTGCTGAAATATTATGCAATAATAACTCTGTTTTACTTTTTATTTTACTTATGCTGTCAAGGAAACCGTGTACAGACTTTTAAGTCCATCGGCCAGCTGATCTTTCGTTCCATGTCGTGACCGCTCTGGATTTTGTAGGAAATTCTTGCACTTGTTGATCAACCCTGAAAGAACCGAATGTGTTTGTGTAATTGCTGCTTTTTAATCAGTCATCACTTCTTTATGCAGCGTGCTGGACACTGTGGTGTCCAACTTTATGCTGCTTCTTAAGCTTCAGGTGGATGGCGGTGCATATAAATCAGGTTCTTCTTAAAGAAGGTGTCCTTCACGCCACCTGCTTCTCTTCTATATGAGATTTACAAGCTTTTGCTAAACCACAGCTCTATAGTAAAACGGCCTTCACCTTGCTGCTTGTTCCGAAGAATTTACAGGTTTATATTGGGTTGGGTTCACAGACAGTTCAAATCTTTTCCATTATCAATTGGGATTAAAAGAAAACTTTCTTGCTTTTCAACCTGGACCTTATTTCTAGGAGCATATACGTGCATTTACTCACCAGTAAAGTTTCTGCATCACTTTGACTCCTTGGGAAGATATTACGTTGAGTCCCCCTTCGGTGTACATCCAGTTAAATGGTGGGGACATAAGACATTTTCTGTCGCAAAACTCCATAATTTCATCAATGTTTTAAAGGGACATTGTGTAACAATTGTATATCAAAAGCAACTCGCGAGTACTTTTCCTGCTGCATTCGCGTGAAACCTGGCAGACGGACGACAGCCGCTGCACGTACAGTAAAGGCATAAACAAGCCTCTATGTGAAGACGTGGTCTGTCAGTTACAGTGACTTCAGTCCACATCTAATATGTTGTCATGGCGATGTGGTATTGTTTTCCCTGACCCATGTTTTACCATCTTTCTCTCAGCTTCTGTGATTAAAATGACATCTGGTTTGTTACCAAACGGCCGTCTGCTCGACTGCATGTGAACGCAGCATCAGTGTAACGCTGGTTCCTCCTCACGGCACCGCGGTGACTTTTCAAAGACATCACCTCGAACTGAGCTGAAAACTCTGGTGTCCCTGGTGAGTTTTTGTGGTTTCCTACTGTCACGCTTCTACTGAACGTAAAAACATGGCGACACGACGTGGTAGCCACCCCCGAGCCTGCCAGCTCCATGTAGATATGAATGATACGAACAGCAAATTTAGAGCTTACAGGAGCACTTCAGTTTGTTGATGGGAGTGATTACTGATTAATGGAAAACACTTTTGAACCAAATAATCAATTATTGTGAATAGATAACAGGAGAACTTCCATAATATTCCTTTAAGTATAATGAACGAACAAATGAGTACTATTGTCCTGTGAGTTCAGTTTCACAAACTGTGTTTTTGTTGTTGTCTGGGTAGCAGCTGCTCTTCTCAGCTGTTCTACAGAAGCGCACATTGTAAACGTGCGGGCCCAAAAAGTGCAGAACACCCTCATAACTAACAAAAAGCTAAATCTGGACTCACAGGACAACAGTACTCGTTTGTTCGTTCATTCTACTTAAAGGGACTAGAGGCAAGATTTAAGAAATGAGATTCGCAAATGTTACTCCCCGGACAAAATCTTTGTTTACTGCGCTGATAAAGTCTTTGTCTTCTTCGTTCCACTTTTGAGTGTCTTTCGTTGATCTGGATCGTTTGCTGACGGCAGAAGAATCCGTAACTATCCCCTACAGTGTTTAAATTCACCACAACTGTCTTCTACCTGTATCAAAATTGTCAGGGATGCGGATGCAGCGTCATTTGACGTCACATCTGCAGGACAGCGCGGGAAATTCGGCCACCAAATCGTATTATGCAGCACACAGCCTGTTCAAGGCAACAGAGAGAGACGTGGGTGGGCTCGGTCTTTTTGGTTTTTAATGCTTCATCACCCATTAGTATTAAAAAACTGGACATGCTTGTTTATTTTTTCACAATTCCTGTCTCTAGTCCTTTTAAAGTATTGGCAAAAATCAAGGAGTTTTGCTGCAGATAATGCCTGCTATAGTGGCTGCCCCGTCTCCCCCGTTATGCTGGGTGCACACCGAAGGGCGACTCAACATAATATCTTCCAAAGGAGTCAAAGTGATGCAGAAATATTACTGGTGAGTAAATGCACATATATATTCCTAGAAATAAGGTCCAGGTTGAAAAAAAAAGAAGGTTATCCTTTAATAATAGGTTCAATCATAAGTGTAGGTATGGTACTAAAAATTATACTTAACTGATACTATAAAGAAAAGATGTACATAGAGTGAGTTTCTTCTGTTTCTGTCTCTTTATGAGTAAAATTTCGGAATTCTTTGACTTAAATTATTGATCATCTTTCTCAGACATAATCAAAACTAACTCAAATTTTCAGACTTGACTCTAAAACTAAATCTGATCACATTCTCTTTTTTTTTTTTGCAGACATTTTATGATTTGGGAGGAATATTACCCTTTTTAATCATTTTAAATAACACTGAACTCCAGCAGTTTGGGCTTATGTTTTTTCTTTTTCTTTCTTTCTTTCTTTCTTTTTTTAAAAAATAAATAATGCCTTTAAATTTTAGTCCAGCTGGCTTCATTTACAGCTGAAGCTCCTCTGTATCCGACCCAAATTTAAACCCTGCTTAGTATTGGCCATTAGAGCCCAAAACCCTGGGGGGGGGGGGGGGGGGGGACAACAAATAACCAAAAACCAAAGAAAGAAAGACCAAAAGGTCTGTACTGTTATTATTATCTATTATATATTCTGTATTATTATTCAGCTCATAAAAAATGTAATTGAATTAGAAAAAAAGAGCATGGATAACAGAAAATGAGCTTACTCGTGTGTGTTTATAGTATTTGCCACATGTGGTTGAATATCTGGGTCGTCTGGGTCTAATAACATTTTGGCTCCATTAAAAGACAACCTCACTCATGACCTGGCTTTAATGGTGATAAAGTGTCGAGCTGGCAAGCTGGGCTGTTGGAAAGGAGGGGTATGTCGAATTTAGATGGAACAAACCAGACTTGATCACCTGATCTTATCAGACAGATCCTCACACACTAAACTGTGGTGAAGTTTGAGGAGGCTGCTGAAGCTTTTTTGAGCTAAAAAACAGTCTCAGTGTTCCCTTTTCACTATTTTTCCCTTTTTAAAATCTGGAAATAACGATTACATTTTAGACTATTTACAAGTGAACTTTGCTTTTATGTATTTTGGGGGATGAGACCGAGGAAAATACAGATTTACACCAGTTCACAATATGTACAATGTCAACTACAAGTTGGATTGCTTTCTTGTAAAGTTTTTTTTGTTTTGTTTTGTTTATTTTCATTCTTAATTCGGAGCAAGAACTTCAAACAGCCAGAGTATATTAGAGTATATTTTATTAGTATATTTCTACATCACATCTCCTGCGAGCATGCTGATGCGCATTCACAAAACTAAGGAAGCCACGGCAGACGAGATCGCGCGTTCTCTTTCTCTCTCTTTCTTTTTTTTTAAAATCAATATCCAACCCCTCTTTGATCCGCTTGTGTTTGTCCCGGTTTGTCTGCAGCTCTGTCGCTCTCAGCACAATGTAAACAGTGAATTTCTTCTTCTACGCCTGCATTATTGGCAGAGTAGGGTCAGAACGCTGATGCTTCCGTAGTTTCGTGAATGCGCTGCTTACTTAGTGGAAGTAAGATGTAGTACTGTTTAGGCTCTAAAAATATAGTAAATGATGTTGTTTGGAGTAAATTGTGGATGCTACCCACTCAGGACACTTGGATTACATTGGACGAGCAGTATGGAGGAATATTGACAAGTCTTTGTGGACTTTTATGGACCTTTTTGGCTCGGTACCCAGCGAACTCCATTATATAAAAGTTGGGGGAAAACAAGAAGCCTTCCTGATCTCTGGCTGCATTTGAGATATTAAAAAAGTGCTCCGGAGTCTTGCTCACCATGAGGGTAAGTGGGGAAAATAAAGTTACATCATTCTGTGGGTGTACTATTCCTTTAACAAGGGTGCCAAAATGAAACTGCTGCGCTTCGGCACACATCCGTGTGCAGTGTGTCCCCAGCATAAGTGTATCGTACCTTTATCTTAGGAGGCTAATCTTTGTTAGCTCCTGTTACTTTCAAGTTAGCTCGGTTAGCATTTAGCCCTGAGTACGTCAGTTGTCAATCATTTGCCCAAAGGTCGCGCGACACGACAAGATGGTGACGATAGGGCACACACAACTGGCTTTACTTTTCTCTATTGAGATGAACCAGATACAACGTCCATATTGTGTACAGTCTTTGTATTCCACGTGAAATTGTGGGTAATATTATACCACTCGTTTTCTAGTGTGCATCTGGCCAGATAGCCCCTCCCCTCTGTCTGAACCAGAATCAGGACACCACTACCCCTTTAAATGAATGTGCAAAATGAAGGGTTAGGACCAAGGGGGGAATCGGAATTCACCCAAAGTTTATCAATTCTGTCTTTATCGAAGAAATGAAAATGAAAAAAGAAAATACTTTATTTATCCCAGAAGGGAAATTCAATACTGTAAATCAAAAATTGTTGGAAATTTAAACAAAAGGTAAATGTTTGAGGTGGATATTTAAAAACCCAAGTCTATCTGTCCTGCTTTTGGCCCCCTGTTGCCCCCCACTATGCATCTCTCTCTCTCTCTCTTCCATTTATCATCCCTCCTCTTGCAGAGACATAAGTCTCTGGCGTTCCATTCATTCTATTATAATAAGCCACATTCCCTGGAACACTTCCCCTGTTCTGTTCCTGCTTGTGGTCCCTGGGTCCCAGAGCAGACACACTCCTCCCACACACTCTCTGTCTCCCCCCCCCCCCATCCCCGCCCCCTCTGCTGCTTATCCCTTCACGGCCGTGGCTCCTCACACAGAGAGCCACAAGCAGCCAGAGCTTCCCAATCAGCCGTGTCTCTTGATCTCTATCTATCAGTCAGATCGGATTGGTCTGTCCTCGCTGCATGGTCTGTGTGAGGAGGGAGAGAGCATCCAGAGCCAGGACCTGAACACAAGAACAAGAAGAGGAAGATTGGAAACCTGGAGACTTCACCTCACCTCTAAAAAAAAACAAAGACAGCAAAAGATGGGAGGCAAGGAGAAGAAGGTTTTGGTTATTGCAAACGTACCCAACTACAAAGGGTGAGTTTAATTTGATAGCAATCTAAGTCCAACCAGGAGAGGTCTTGGGGAATACTTTGTCAAATTTTATATCTCTCCCTAAATTTAAGTAGTTAAACAGATATTTTTTCTTGCAAATACTGACAATTTTTGCCACTCTCCTTAAATGCAAAGCAGTCTTGGACCGGCATTATAGCCATGTTTTAAATTCTGACACCTCCACTCCAGCCGTATCAGTTGCATGCAGTGCAAGGTGCTACTTGTCAAGTTACCAAACATGCTGATTTATTTAGCGCACATTTAGTCTTTGGCCAGTTCTCAATGTAAAACACATTTATATGTTGGGTTCAAAGACAAAAATCCTCAGAAACGGCTTAACATGGTCGCTGATCTGGTGCTTTGCATATGAAACAGGCTGTGAGGACTGTGGGACTGCGTGATTTATATGCAACAGTTCAACAAATGCAAAAGAAACTTGAAAAATGAAATGAGAGTAAAATATTTAATCAATACAAAGCTTTTTATTTATAAGAAATTTTGGAGCAAACAGAAACTTCATCTGCTGCGGACTAAAATAAGGCATCTGCTTTGTTCCTGGCGACATAGGAAAGTACACTGGGTGGAGGTTCTACGGTTACAATATTCTGCAAAGGTTGCAAAGTTGTTGTCAGTGTGAAGGATTGGAGAGGCTGTGGGCTCTGAATATGTCTGTCGGGGTTCAGATGGGCGTATGCATTTGAACATATGCAACACATATATGTGTGTGTATGCAAGTCCCAGTTGTGTGTTTGCAACTTTTGGTGTGCAACTGAATTTTAGCATTTTTTAAAAAATAACCTCCTGCCCTATTTATGTTTACGGATGCGTGTGTGTTTATAGTATTTGCTACTTGTCATAAAATATCTGGGTCGTCTGGATCTGATAACATATTGGCTCCATTGAACATGGCTCAGCTTTAAAGGTGATAAAAGTGCCGAGCTGGCAGGCTGGAAAGGAGGGATATGTCGAATTTAGATGGAGAAAGCCAGACGTGTGAATCACTTGATCTTATCAGATGGTCAGCGAATTAAATTTGATGGAGTTTGAAGCGGCTGTTGTTGCTTTTCTCAGCTCGGAAAACATATTCAGTGTTATTCTTTCAGTTTTTTTTTTATCTTGTATCTTTTGATGATGAGCAAAATATAAGATCTTTGTTTTTATATCTTTTTTCACTGATGAAATAAAAGGAAAATAGAGTTGGGAGACAATAGTCTGTAAAGCTATATGCTTGTCAGTCATATGCACACAGTGACACCTCTTACATTCCTGAGGTTTATAGGCTTCGAGGGCAGTTTCCATACAACAGCTAAACCTGGACAGCGGAGGCCCCAGATAGCAGCCCGGGGTGAAGACAGTCCATTGAAAGCCACCCCTGCTGTTCAGCTGGTACTAGACCTTATGTTCTGGCCTTATACTTAAAAAGGCTCCTAATCTGCCCTGTTGCTGTTTCGGTACCATGCTCACAGGGAACAAACAAACCTCTGCGCAGTCAGGCTGTGGATTACTTCTGCACTCATTCATAGTGCATGCATGCACATGTGCACACAACGGAGGCAAACATGCATGCAGCAGACTCTTTGTCTGCCCACACCACTTAACTTTATCACAGCTGAGAGTGGGGGCAGCGTCTGTTTACCTAGCAGCACATACACAGAGATAATTACTTCATTTTTATTTGGGGAAAAAAATGTTGATTGTGCAGAATTAGCTCGCCTCGACTCGTCTGTGTAATATTTTAGCAGTGTGATGTGAGTAATTTTAGGCTACGCCGGCTACAGACTGGAAATCTGACTGCAATGTTGGGTAAAATTAATTTAAAAGACATATCAAGTATGCATAAATTTGGCTGAATGAGATCTCTACTTTTTTTTTTTTAATGAAAATGCCATCACAGTCATATCTGTTTTCACTTTATTTATGTATTTTTTCTACTGACTTGGCCAATAATTTACAGCTAATTTAAATAGCCTGTATTTTCAAGCTGCAGGTGGAGATTGCAATAAATGACATGAAGGAAAGGATTCTTCCAGAGAGTTACCTCAGCTTACTTACAAAAAAGATAATGCATTATGTTTGCAAAAAAAAAAGAGAGAGAGAAAAAAGTAAAAATTCATTCATATTGTTTTAAAACCAAGTCAAAATAACTTAATTTGAATGATACTGTTGTATTTGACCTGTAAAATTTGAGGTGTAATCTGCCTGTATGGGGATTTTTCATCATTTTAAGGAAATCTGAAAATGAGAAAAAAATAAAAATGTGTATAAAATCAAATAAAATGGGTGCATGATATAAAGAAAGTAAGAAATGCAGTTGTTCCAGTTTATATCCCTCCCATTAAAGAAAAGGCTGAATTCACAAAACTAATTCAAATAACAAGACACTGAAAAAGCAACAATAAATAAAGATTTAAAATATTATAATTTAGTGAAATAAAATATTGATTTTGAAGTTTTGTTTAAAAAACAATTTTAAAAAACAAATATTCAAAACTGTACCAGACCTTGCTTATGAACAGTGGGTAAAAAAACATCTTTGATTGAACATTAGAGAAAACCCCTGATTGCAGTGATTGCCTCAAAGAGTTTCTTTTTAAAAAAAATTTAGTTCAGGAGCCCCATCATGTTTGTTTTATTTTTTGTTTGTTTGTTAGATTTCTGTTGAACCACAATACAAAATAAATGTCATGATGTTCATATTTTTTTTTTTTATTTATTATTACTTTTGTCAATTTCAACTTCTTTCACTGGCACTTGATTTTTTTTTCTGTCTTTAATTTCAAGCACAACTGTAAATCGATAAGTTAAATAAAAACAAACAAACAAAAACTTAAATCTTCATTTAGATCTAAATGTTTTATGGGCTGCAAACAAAAAAACAACAAAAAACCTCATTTTAATTCAGTTTTCTTATAAAAAGGGGAATAATCATCTCCAATGTTTGTAATGCGATCTACATCTGTGGTTTAAATACCCCTCATATGTCATCCTCACCAGTACAAGCATGATGGAAAGACAAGTGTTTCCACATCACAGGGGACATCATTGTTAAGTTTATCATTTCACAAGCCACAAAAGGTTTTTTTTTGTTTTTAATATGACCTTTTACTATGTACTGCCATTCTTAAAATCCTTATAAAGGGTATAGAGTGACACAGAAGTGTGTTTTATTGCCACCTGTTGCTGTTTCCTTTCATTGTGTTTCTCTTCTTGAGCTCATCACTGTTTGCAATCTGTGCGCTTTCCTATCAGCATGCACTAATAAACCCACAGCTATGTGTTTGGCTGCAGGCCTGAACGTGGGGAAAATATTTTACGCTGTCTCACTTAAAATAGATGTTTAAAGTTTTGAACTGCTATGACTAATAATTTTAGAGAGAATTTTTTTAATTTATGAGCATGGCTTGATTTCCACTGCCTCCCTCTGACAGAGTAACGTCCTCTCATCGCGGGGCTCTTGAGGGACACTTGGCATTTTAGGGAGGGTTTGAATGAGACCCAGATTTTTTTTCTGCTTCTCTTTAATCATCTAAACTCACTTGTGGACTCAGAGAATCCTCAGAGTCTAAATGACTCATTGCTACTTTAAGAGTTATGAGACACATGGAGTTGTTACTATCAGTTACATGGAGGGATTATGATGAAGACAGATGCGCACCCCCCCGCTGTTTTATAGGGAAGGATTACTAAGAGCTTCCAAGCACACCAAATATACACAAACTACAGAGCTGCTGTACATACATGTACACTATACTCTTATGTAATGGTGACACAAAGCAGCACCAAGTTTCCTAATGGTTTTCCTCCAGTGGAGGTTTTCCATTTTTGCAGATGGCACGTCCATTCATCACCACAGTGCACGGTGGAGCAGCCTAAATAAAGCGCTTAAAATTGACCGGGCCAGGGTCAGCTAACCTCCGAGGAGCAGCAGAGCCATCGCAGCACAAGCTTAGCTGACACCAAAACAGCATGAGCGCTCATGAAAGGCCCTCCTCAAAACAGCAAATGCAGAGCGACGACGGGATTGTGATCAGGTGTGACAACTGTTGTGTCGAAGAGAGACCGCCGAGAAAAGAACTTGGCTGTCTCGCTTCAGCAGTAATGCACAAACATAAGTATTCTATGCAGACCACTTGCACGCACGTTTCCCTTCACACAACTTAAAATATCGCGTTTATCACCACGACACATGAAATTAAATTTCACTGTCCCCGTGCAATACGCTCCCTTTGAAAGCTGTAACATGAACTAGCATAAAACTGTGCATGTTTTATACATTAAAGGAGCAATAAGTGAAAATTCATCATTTCCAGGTTAGGGAATTAAAAATTTGAGATGTAAAGCTCTAGATGAGTAATTCCATCTGAAACATCACTTACAAAAAAGTAGTATATGCAAGTATGCTTTAGGTATACTCATTTTAAACTTTAAATAAGACAGTTTACTTTCAATTTACTTATAAGAAATACACTTAAAGTTCACTTGTCATTTACTCATAAATATACTAGAAGCTTTAGTGTATTTAGCCTATACTTATATTTAAACTTATGAATGATATGCTTTGATAGTAGTACATTCATAGTACATTTCTACACATACTGGTTTCTTTGTGGCGTACTGCAAGATGTACATTCTTTCATGTTTTTATATCTTATCTTGTAAGATTTAGGGTCTCTCTCTCACACACTTTCAAAACCCCCAGTTCATATCATACATATCAATTTTAGTCTACTTAAAAGTGTAATTTCTAAAAGTAAAAATAAGCTTGAAGTTTTAGTATGAGTAAACTAACAGTATACCTAGAAGATTACTTTCAGCATGCTTGAAAGTTTACTTTTAAATACTTAAAGTGGGCCAATTTTGTCCCAAGGAAATATACTTGTTAGTATACTGCTAGTACATTGTGACCAGTGTACTTGGTAAATAAAGGTTCACTTGGGGGATATACTTTACTATACTTAATGACCTGTATTTAAGGAATACTTCTTTTTGGTAAGGGATAACATGACGTCACACACCATCTCTCTGTTGATATCGAGCCTCTTGTTTACAGGTAGTCTGCCCTCTCGTGCACGTCCGTGCCTGCACTGAGAGTAGGTCAGATACTATTTGCTATTAGTTTAGTAAAATATATCCGGGGTTCTGGCTTGCTGGCAGCCATCAGCTACCTGAGTGTACTACTATGTACTCCCAAGCAGGAACTTTGTTATTATTTTGAATGCTGATATAAAAAAGTGATTTATGCTTGTTCAATGTGCTCCACAAGCTTTCTGATTGGCAGGGAAGGGGGGCAAATGTGTATGTGCACTGAACAGTTGACCAGGGATTTCAAATTTATCTTGAGTCTTTGTCTGTGGCCTGGAGGTGGCGTGCATTAGGCGATGTCCTCGTGTTTCTGTATATTATAGCTGTTTGTCTCCACTACTCAAATGTCCAACCAGTCGCACAATAATCAGGTTTGCGAGTTGCTTTGAGAACCAGAGAAAAAAAAGGCTCACATTTTGTGGAGTATGAAACTGACAAAAACTGTCAATCATGATACGCTTTGTTTTGGTCTCTACACACTGTCCAACAGCACACCTAGTGGTGAAAAGTCGCTTTTAGTCCCTTTAGGTTTGGTTAAGATAAAAGATGCATGGGTTATTTCAGAAAATATCCAAAATCTTACAATCCTACAACAGTCATTTCTTTCAAATTCCAGGTTCAGTGACTAATAGTGAAGCTAAAAAGTAAATTCATTGTGCCTGTATGTTGTACTAATATAAAAATACAACATCCAAAGCTATAATGAGTCGCAATAACTGTACGAAACAGTGGTATTTGTCTAACTGCACCTCCAGAAGGACATTTGACCAGTGGTGTGCTGTGTGTACCACTGAATGTTATTGCTGGTCTAACGTTATTGTATTTACTTCAACTGTTTGATTCATGTTGCACCGACACAACAATGAGATTTCTCTCTGCTCAAACTCACTCGCTGCCAATTCCAGGCCAAGTCAATTTTCTCAGTGGCACGCCCCCTATCCCTGACTAAACTGGCATCCTACCTGTGCTGAGCTTTTCTTGACTCTTGTTCTGTCCCTTCCTCTCTTTTTTTTTTTTTTTGCATTTCTTTGTCAAATTCACCTTTGTCAATGGGAAAAGTTACATTGCACGGCTTCTCAGCCAACATTTATTGCATAATGAATGTTGGTGTGCCCTCAAATGAGCCAGAAACACTTTGTTTTAAGGTCGAAAAGTTATATTGTGCACCTTTAACCAGTTCAGCCCAATAATGATAAAAAAGGTAAATGATGAGCTGCCAGAGGTTAAAAAAAGAAAAGGATAAGGTCTCCCTGTACTGAAAAATAATGTACATTTCAGAATTATACCAAAGATCGATTTCATTGAGCAAAAAATGAGTCAGCAATTTGTTCTGCAACTACGTCTGTTGATCAAGCCTTGAAAAGTGGTGCCACCATTTCCCAGAGCTCTCCCAACTGTTTTTGATTACTTACAACCCCATCTGTCTTTCCATAAAGAACTGGAAAGATGTTGCAAGACTTGTGACTGGTGGTGCAAGTCTAAGTTATAAAAATGGACAATTCAGATATTCCAGGAGCTTTGCTAATGAGCGATTTGCTGCATCTGAGATTAACAACACACACATTCAGGTTGAGGATTCTGCAGATAAAAGAATCCATTGAAAATACAGTAGATTTTGTTCACAATAAGACTCAGAAATAAATATTTATAATCATTGTAGTAGCTCTTACTGTCTGACTGCATATTAACAAGTTATGTAAATATCTTTGACCAATTTGAGGAAAAGATAGACGTAAACAACAAAACAACCAAAAACAATTATAGAATTTGAGGTCTTGCCCACTGCAAACAAGTCAGCAGCATTAGGAGCAGGGACAGGTGCATCCATGGCCACCCTGCAGCACTGGAGCTGAAATCCTACACGGAGAAAAGCTTCTGATGCTGAGGAACAGCACTCAGTCTGCGCCGGAGGCTCAGGCACGATTCTGAAACTACAGCCACTCTCTGACCTCTGTAATTGTAAAGCAAAGGCAGAACATTTACACTCTGGGGGTATAAATATCCCCCGTGATCTTCCATGACTCCCCCAGAGGCTCAACAGGTAGAGCGCAGCAGAAAGCCAGCTGTCGCTGGCAGGCGTCAGAGCGGATCAACATCATCCGTCATCTCACTTGGATCTGAGAAGCAGCCCCCGCCCCCGGAGGAGCAGATCAAAGCATGAGGGCAGCACGGCTTCAGTATTTCAGAAGTGTTGATCAGGGCTGGGCAGGAGATTTGGCCGTACTGATAATGCAGAGGTAGTAATCCCTCTTAACACCACTTGTTGCATTGCTGAAGTGAAAGCAATGATTGGAATCATTGAACACAACTGCTCTAAGTCATTCTCACTCTTCAGGATTTAATCTAATTTATTTCAATCAAAAAGTGATAAGTGCTCCCCAGAAGTTTAAATGAATGTCCAAGTTCATTTATGCTTTAACTGCATGAGATTTTGACATTTTTAAAAACTAAGTTTTGTGTTTTTCTCATCTTCTCATCACTCTTGCAACTTGTCCTGTAAATCTAATGAAGGACTTTCTTTTAACTTCAGGTAAGATTACATTTAACTAGAACGGACTATCGTTGCGCATCGGCTGGAAATACTGCTACGTATGAGCTTTGAAACATATTCCCAAAGCTGACATGACCGCACTGGTAACCTGTGCAGTTACAGACTGAGTATAACATCTTTAAATGCTTAAATACACTGGACCTGAAACCACACCGCTTCCTTCTACAGTACTAGTCCAGTTTCCAAGATCCAGACTAGTATTTGGACTAAGTGAGCTTTCTCAGTTGCAGCTCTGAAAATCCTTAAAACTGTTAAAATCTTAAAAGTCGAAAAGACCAGGGCAAATCTGGTGGGTGGGTATCAGAGCAGGTTGTCCCTGCTTCAGACAGTGGACCTGTTTCTAGATGCATCAAACTGTCCCAGATTAGACTACAAGCAAATAACAGGCAAATTCAGATGTCGGTTACGTATGGCAGCTTCATGTCAATTACTGCCTTATAAAGAGAACATATGAGGACTAGAAGTTTCCTTAACAACAGGTCTCTCTTGCAAATAAGATCTTGGATCTCAATGAGACAACCTGTATTAATAAAGGTGAAATGAAAACATAAGGAAACCACAGAATAATTAAGAAAAAAGAGAACAAAGCATATATATATATATATATATATATAGCTCTCAAAATTAAAATGAAAGAAAAGGCTAAATTCACAAAATTCAAATAACAAGGATCTAAACAAACTGATGATAAATAAAAATTCACAAAATTGTAATTCAGTGAAATAATATGTTGCTTTTGAATTCTAGTTGAAAATGATAATTAAAAAAAACAAATAAACAAAACTGTCCCAGACACATAAGAACACATTTCCCATGAACAGAGGACCAACAGACTTTTTGAACATTAGAGAAAACACCTGATTGCAATGATTGCCTCAAAGTGTTGCTGAACAAAATTTAAGTTTCAGAGCCCCATTATGCTTGTTTGTTTTATTTTTGTGTGTTTGTCTGTAATATTTTTTCAAAGCAAAATCAATGTCATGATGTTCATAGAAATTGTATTTATTATTACTTTTGTCAACTTCAACTTATTGCACTGACAGCTGCATTTTTTCCTTCTTTAATTTGAAGATATAATTTTTGAGGACGACTGTATATACACAGTAATACAGTATAACATGTTTGGACAGTGTCCCATGACCTATTTCTTCTGATTTGCAACTACAATTGAAAAGCGCTTAAGTCTAAATTGAAACATTTTCATATCAGATTGTTTATATGCATTTATTTACCTCTGTTAATTGGATTATCTTTACTGATCATTTTCACCTGTAACCAAGCGTCATGTTTTGTATACAGTGCTATTTGATCATCATTTCCTTGGAAGTTATTTATGAATAAAACTGATCTAACCAAACTGAATCTGGGAATAGAAGCAAATTTGCACATTGTTGAAGCTGAAATTGTGAATTCAACAAGGGCTGATTAAAAGTTTGCTGTAATTTCAGGTCAAATAAGAAGACTCCATGTAATGAGTCCGGTAAGAAGAATGTTAAACCCCCATCAACAGCAGTGCCACCGCCCATACCTATGTCCCCCATCGTTGAGAAGATGGAGGGGCTGAAGGCCATCCGCAATCGCAGCAACAGCCTTCGTCTGGGCCGCCTGGCCTTCTACCGCCACCTGGAGAAGGTGGAAACCATGCGCTGCTTCTGGGAGCTCAAACATGTGGAGCTGGAGGGAAGAAATAAGCAGGTAAGGTGCTTTTTTTTTATCTTCCTTACTCATGTCATGCACAGAAAACCCTCAAACTTGTGCCTTTTGATTCCTCAATTTAGTATTATGTTTAATAAACTACACCATTTCTAAAAGACAACTAAATAAATCATCCATTTCTTTAGGCCTTCCCTGCAACAAGTGGGTACAGGGACCAGGTTGCATAAGAATTAAGATGTTGCACCACCTGATAGTAACACATGCTGAGGTGCAAACATGATCCTCTGCATGTAGAGAGAAGTAAATGGAAACTGAGATAACTGCAGCAAACACTATTCCAGTCCCCGGCAACTGTTGAAAAGTACAACATGACCTGACAGGTGAACTACGGTAAGCCCAGTAGAGGGTGCTGGAGATCTTCTAATGGTTTTATTCATGCCGACTTGAACCCTCTCACCTCTCACACACAGAAACAAACACTTAAAAGCTCAGACAGAAATAAACATTTGGTTCTTGGCCACAAGATGGCAATCATGGACTCTTTTTTTGTATGTTTGGAAGTTAAAGGGCTGCAGCATATCAAGTAGTATCAAGAGGGAGTTAGGCATGATTTTTATTAAACAAACAGCAAAACTTTAACAGCATGGAGCAGATTTGACATTTCCAAGATTATGTGTTATGAATATATAAGAGTCAATGCAGAGATTTTTGCAAATAAGTTTCACACATGTGCAAACACAAAGAACTTTTCCACAAAAGCCTCAATTTTATGACTTTTTTACATTACAAAAAATAATGATGCCTTTATATCTTAAAATGATGTTATATCATCAGCTAATTAATAGCTGAGCTAAATATTCCTGAAAGGTTAATTGACTTCATGTTTCTGCCTTTCTGAAGCAGTTAAAATGACACCGATAATGTAGAAAAGTGGTTTATGTTTCATGCATACTTCACGGTAATGTGTTGTTTTGTCCAGCTGTAAATCAGCGCTGGGTACAACGTGACTTCCAGGCACAGTTCATGGAAATGCTCCAGTTACATGTGAGGCGCTGTATGTAATTTAAGCTCCTCAACCTATCGCAGCGTGCTGTGAACAACTCTTTCACCACTTTCTTCACTTCATCAACCTGAGCTACACCTTTTCCCCATCCATCCATCTGCGAGCTGCACTTGACATAATTTAAATACCACAACCTGTTCCTCACTTCAATATGCAGGCGAACTGGTACGCCCACGTGCTCCATTACCGAGCACTGCCACCCCAGCTCTGTTCTGTGAAGAAGTTCTCCTCAGATTCCCTCTGGGAATATTTATCCTGGGGGGTCCTCCTCTGCAACCTTTGTGGCCTTTGAACCCAACCAGCTGTTGTTGCTCATTATATTAAGCTTGCTTTAGAAAGTTCCTTACTGCAAAAGACAACTTTGCCACCATGTACAGTAAACACGTAAAATCATTTCTAAATATTTTTAAATAATAAAAAATTATTATTTTTGGTTAAAGAATTGTTGCAAAGGTGAATTCAGATGCTGAATATCTATAAAAGTAATGTTTTAGAGTGGAGGATTTTGCAAAATTTGCACCGAAATAACAGATGTTCAATATTGGCTTTTTTACAGATATCTGATATCCGATATTGTCCAACATTTGAATAACATTCGATATCAACCGATACTGATATATGCAGACAACTATGAGGTTGTATCACTCATATTTCAAAAAATACAATAATATTCTGCTCCGAGAGCAAAAATCCTAAAATAGCCTTAACTCAGCCGGAGGAGTTCATTTTGGACATCTGGCTGCCGGATATCAGATACTAGCAGGTATTAGCCAACATGTGGTTAATTATAATGTTTCTGACAACTTGGTAGCATAACCAACAACTTAAAACCAGACATACAGCTGTGTGACTTCTCCCTTTTTTGCATGTTTGTCAAACTTAAATGTTTCAGATCATCAAACAAATTTTAATGTGAGTCAAAGATAACACAAGTAAACAGAAAATGCAGTGTTTGAATGAAGATTTTTATTAGGGGGGGGGGAGGGGGAGGGGGGATCCAAACCTCCATGGCCCTGTGTCAAAAAGTAATTGCCCCCCCCCCCCTTTTTAATTAATTTATTTTTTTTTTTTTTTTCCTTTGCTTGGAAAACTTATTCTCTCTCTCTACCCTCTGCTGAAAAAAAAATACATACTCTCCCCTCTCTTTTTCGCCAGACCCCATCTGCGGCACCTTTCCAAAAAAGCACCCTCTATTTAAAAAAATATATTTTTTGTTTTTTTTTTTTTTTTGGGGGCTTTTTTGCTCTTCACGACCTGGAATACTTTTTTTGGATAAAGCAACCTATTCTTCCTCCTCCCACAAAACCTTCAAGAAGAACACCCCCCACCCTTCTAGTGACCACCCCGAACCGGACCTGGCTCCCCCAACAAGACCATTATCCAAAACCCCCCAGCAATTCCCCCCCCTAATTGGCTAAGAACAACAAAATGAAGACTTTGGAGTGGCCTAGTCAAAGTCCCCACCTGAATCCCACTGAGATGCTGTGGCATGACCTTAAAAGGCGGTTCATGCTGGAAAAGCCTCCAATGTGGCTGAATTACAACAATTCTGCAAAGATGAGTGGAACAAAATTCCTCCACAGCGCTGTAGAAGACTCACTGCCAGTTATCACAAACGCTTGATTGCAGTTGTTGCTGCTAAGGTGGAACAACCAGTTATTAGGTTTAGGGGGCAATCACTTTTTCACGCAGGGCCATTTAAGTTTAGATTTTTTTCCCCCTTACTATTAAAAATCTTCATCTAGAAACTGCATTTTCTGTTTACTTGTGTTATCTTTGTCTCACATTTTAATTTGTTTGATGATCTGAAACATTTAAGTGTGACTGACATGCAAAAAAGTAAGAAATCAGGCAAAAACTTTTTCATACAGCTGTATTATAAGCAGCTTCAAAGCAAGTCAGTCTGTAGCAGCAGCAGCTGCACCGTAGTCACATGATTTGAAAGGAATGCTGGGATATGAAGTTCTTCCATTATAACAGGGACTTTTCTACTGTAAATGCTGGAATGCTGCTAATGGAACAAGATCCTGTAAGATCTCATTGTTTCATTATGAAATCTTGTGAGATTTCATAAAAAACAAACAAAAAACCAACAACAACAAAAATAAAAAAAAAACACAAAAAAGATACCAATATTTTCCAATATCACATCTTAATGCCAATAGTGGCCAGTAATATCGATAGATCGATAATATCGGACATCCCCAACATAAATTGAACCTAAAATTGATGAAGTTGCATTACATTAAAAAATAGTTTATCCACAAATGTTCCAGAAGTTCTGAGTGACACATAAAGAGCAGAAAAGAGAAACATTTAAAGTCACTGCAGATTTAGGTCAGTTGCACTTTAAGAGGACAAGTTTTGCAGGGCAATGGGAGGTGCTTGATCTGCATGATGCAGTGGTTACATTCCACTATCTAGTATAAATCATCAGCTCCATCCAGACAGATAGTTGTGTTACACAGAGGCACTCGCAGTCCAAAAATGAAACCGCAGTCCTCTGCCAACAACACCACCGGAGCGGATCTGTTTGTGCTCGTCTATAAGTAGTGTGCTGAATGCACAGCACGTAGCATTCACAGAAGTGTCTTTGTTTTTTGTGTTTTTAACTATCAGATTTCCACCTTCTCTCCTTATTTAGTATATTACAGCTGGATTAATGAAGCAGTTCTAGATTTCTTAACAGAAAGATGGTTTTACTTGTCTATTTCATGCAATTCATTGAGAAAGACGTCCACTTCAGCTCTTGTTCAGTGCCATCTTTGCAGCATGCAGAAAAGATAATATTAGCCTCAGACAGATGCGAGTGTTTGTTTACAAGCCTGCATGCTTGTGCACTTGTTTGCTATTAAATGCATCTGCAGTTGCACAAGTGTGATTTTATGAGGCGTAAGGAGGCAAAGAAACAGCCCGGCGGCTAGCCGAAGGAGCATGCATGCATGCGTGAAGTGCTGTGTCTGGAGTTAAAGGATACAGTTGGGTCTCACTAACATGCCAGCAGCAGCAGCGGGCATCTGATTCTGCATACAGCAACGACACCCTGAACCCAGCACCACCTGTCTCGATCACGTCTCAGAGACAGCATGTTCTCTCCTTTTAGGTCCTGTGGTGGGAGGAAGCCGGGCGGAGGGTGAATGGGTGGCTGGGTGGGAGGGTGCCATGACAGCACAGAAACACTGTCCTTGCCTGAGTCTGTAGTGAGGAAAAGATTGAGCATTCGATGCTCCGCTACAGGAGACCGGCTATTTTCTAAGAAACGGCAGGTGTCTTCTCTCTATGTTTGCCACCCAAGACAACTTTCCCAGAGGCAAGAAGTAGGCTGAGATAAGACAGACGTCCCGTACAGACAGGCGTCAGAGGCAGGACGAGGAAGCCTTCCATCATGGAGAACTTTCTAAAGGATAAAGATATTTGGATATTAGGGAGTGTGTGTCTGGTGGCCACTTTTCTGTGGCGACGGCTGTGGAATTTATTCTCTGTCAAGAAGAGGGGGAGGACCACACAGCGTGCAGACACACAGGTAACACTGACATGTGCTGGCCAGGTGAATCTGGGAATATGCTCATGATTTGTTCAAAAAATGATAAGAGGTGTAAAAAAAAAAACAAAGAAATGAACCATGTTGTGAATGAAGGCTGCAGGTCTGCATGGACACAAAGCAGAACAATGTCATATCCTCTTATAACAGGAGCTAAAGTCATGTAAAAAAAAATCTTGGCCACTCCTAAAATAAGTAATTTAAAAAAAAGTTTGTTTCTTCAAGTTCATCTTACTTCAAGATTTCTTTAAGATGCATTGCCTCAAAACGAGCACTTATATCTCAGTGAAATGTTTCTCTTTAGGTAATTTTGTCTTATTTTGAGTGTAATGAGATATTTTGACTAAATATTAGAAAAATATACTTGGTGAGATTTGAGTTTTTGCAGTGTGACACTAAAGATTATCCCAACAGAACAGTTCCCGGCTATATTAAACGTTCTATATCAACTATTTAACTCATTAAAACATCTGTTATGCTGCCTTTTTCTGTCACAACAAACTAACAGCTCCAACAGTGAAAGTATTTCAGCAGGTGAAGCCCCAGCTCATCCCCCCTGTAGCCAGTGGAAAGCATGACTTTATCGTACGTGCAGTGCAAACGTCACCTGGAGCGGCATCTAAATTCCTCTCTACAGCACGTCACCTCCATCCAGCCAAGCCAGTATACACCTGTTTATTGCTGTATGTTAACATAATCCAGCAGAAAGTGAATGTAACCGACTCCTCATAAAGCAGAGCGCTGTGATGCTTTTCAGCCAGTAATGCCTGTCAGTGTCGGCGTAATACTTTTATTACTACAGCATGTCTTGTTGTGATGCTGACAGTAGGCTTATTACATCAGATTTATGGCTCTGCATATTTCCTCTACTACTGTGGATATCCAAAAGTGTCAACATGTTGCCACCACAGGCTTCATGATCAGTAAAAGTCTTACAGGAGACAAAACAAGAGATCAGACTGATATTTTAATAGTTTTGAGTGACAGATGAGCACTTTTTTTATACATGTGAGAGCAAGATTGATCACTTTTTAAAAAGAATGAGATCTTTACAAGAGGCTGAAACGATACGCCTGATTCATCCTGTTTAGGATCATTAAGGCGATGAAGCCTCCTTTATTAGCCTTATGCTTTTGAATCATGAGGAGAGAAACTGACAGTCATGATGAAGACATGTAAATTCACACACCGAACCACCCTGCATGTTCTGTTCTCTTCAGTTTGGACAAATCCTGACAAGTGAGCATCTGTTCTTCAACCTGAGTTAAAAAGTCAGCCTCCATAATATTTGTGCAGAAGGAGCAAATTATTTGCATGATGTCTAACAAAGTTTATTCGAATGAGACGTTTCATGTGCAAGACAACTCGAAATGCTTTACACAAAACGTTAAAAGCATTACAGCAAACTGCAAAATAAACATCTGAAATCACAAAAACAAAATCTGGAGTTTGTACAGCTGTTTGCAAAAGCAAAAAATTGAGTTAAAAACATGAGTGAGTTAACAGTCACCTGGTTTCCAAACGGCAGGATGCACTGTAAAAAAATTTTTTTTGGATCAACTTTTAAAAAATGACTGTAAATTTGTATGTATTAGTTTTTCTCAAACTAAATTTATGATGTGGTTGAAACCATAAATTTTGATTTTCTGGTTATCTTTTACGTGAAAAAAAGGAAGAAATTGCTTTGATATAAAGTAAAACTATAATTTATAACAAAGCATTTTTTTTTTTTACTTTGTTACAACTTCATTTATCATTTTGGAATAAACTAATTAAATTACTGTAATTCTGTTACATGCATTTTTTTCATCTTTTCTCAAGTTAAATTTCTGATTTAAGACAAAGCAAAATTTTGATGATAACTTATTCAGTGCATTATACTTGATCCCATGACAATCTGGTATTTAATGTATAAGTCTGTGACTGCGCAGCAACATAAACGGTAAATACATCATGTTGGTTTTGTGTTACACATCACACACAATAACAGAATAACTCATCAATAACTCAACAGAATTTCTCAACAACTTCCTCTGAATAAGAACATGACAAAGGCAGTAAAGAACATAACTCAAATGTATGGGATAACAATCATAAAAGGTTAAATTCCTGCTTATTTGTATTTCCCATGAGCCTTTGTGGTCCAAATATGCTGAGTTTTGAAAATAGCTCCGCCCCCTTTGTTCATGCATGCTAAAGCTACAAATTACTGAATTTGCTTTGAGTGAAAGTAAAAACTTATTTCAGACTAGAGTGATTTTTAAGTTGATTTAACTCAAAAACATTAGATTCATCACCAAACCAAAATAAGTTACATCAATGTTAAAAAAAAAACAAACTTTCACATCACCTACACCCCAGATGCTCTTTTTACAGTGTGTTACAACTGATGTGTATTTTTCATTTTCATTTACCTTCATTTTCAGGAATAAGCAGCATATATACGTATCCAGTCCAGTTACACAATCTTTTAGTTTTGTAAGACTGCTTATAAAACAGCTGCTGCAGGTTATTTTTCCTGAGGCGCTTTAATGCAGATTTTTTGTGTTAAAATCCATAATTCACTCTCCTTGATCAGCACGCTGTTGTGTAAGCCATCCTCTTTTTCATCTTCAGCTATTTTACAGATGGTGTGATGGTTCTTCCAGAAACTGATGGGATGTAATTTAATCTGTTCTTCCCTCTAACCAGTTAAAGTTTCCTCAGGCTGCAACATAAGCCCGAAGCACCATCAATTCAGCTTCATGTCCGACTGTCATGCAGCAAAAAGTTCAGTTTCTACTTCAGGGCTCATTTTTTAGAAAAGTATCATGTCACAACGGTCAATTTTGGGAGTGTGGTTTAGTTCGATCTTCCATGAATTCTGTGTTAACACAAGTGTGCAAAACGTCTTCTGGAGAGCAGCAATGCTTCTTAATCTGTTTTAAGTTTTTTTTTTTTTTTTTTACTATGTTCACAACCTCAAACTTGACTTCAATCATTCCTGCTTCATTCATTTCATTTTCTATATAAACACATTATAGATGATTCTCACTTTCACTCAACTGTTCAGATGAGCCAGTGGAGCTGATGCAGTTCAGAAGAAGTCAGATTACAATGTTTTAACGGAGGGGAGTCATGTGATGAGTTCCATGTATGTGAAGAATCTCAGCTGATGAAAAGTTAAGTTGCACATCTCCCACTGAGAGAATGTCAGATAGGACAGTGATAGACAGAAAAACCGTGTTTTACCGATCACATTATGAAACTATGCCCATGCAGCATCTTGGCTGTCGGATATCTACAGTATCAAACTTAATGTGTAAAATTCCATGAGGTACACAGAAACAAATGTTTTTGCATACTGTAAAGCAAAAATGAGCTGTAACTGTTCATGTGAGCATGACTGATGTGAGGAGGGATTCTCAGATTCTCAGACTTGCGCTGATGATGGAGGGGGAACCTGTCATAGATGGTAGAAACATAAAAGAGAGGCAGTTTTTCTTATTTTTTATTTATTTCCTAAATTAACTCATGCTTGATGCTGATCTTTTAAAACAAGATTCACATTAGCTTTTAAATGGCAACACTTGCTCTTCCAGTTTACTTACTGTCTATAAAGATGTTTATAAGTGTGTATCATTATAGCCCAATTTACTAAAGCACTCAAAGACTCCCAACATAACTTTTCCACCTTAAAAATATGCATTTCTGACTTGTTTTGATGTCATACAACCATTTATTATGCGCATTTCTCGAGCTGTCACTGCTCAGCACTGCTTCACGTGCAAACGGATATAATACACCAGGTGTTTTGGTGTGCGTCAGCGAAGAAACGCAAAAAAAAATGATCAGAGGAAGAGAGGAAGGGACAGATCAAGAGTCAAGATAAAACTGTCTTTTCTGGCTGGAGTGAGCTAACAGTACAGGTAGGATGAACATGAATGCCAGTTTAACCCTCATCAATGACAAAATTGCTAAAAGTTCATTAGTGCGTCTTTAATTCACCTCCTAGATAACTTTAGGCAATATTATTTGTACAAATAGATTTAACTTTGCATTGTTTTGGCCTGCGTGCACAGTAGGGTTAACAACGTAGTTTTCACATCAAACAGAGATTAACTTCAATCTGTTTTTATGATGTGTAGCTCCTTTAATATTAATATTTATTATGAGGGCTGAAAATAGTTCTGCATCTTTAAAACCACCTTCTTCCTCAGTAAGACACAAGTCTTTTTTCCACCTGTAGTTGGATTTAATGATCCTGATCATGAGTAAATGTGTCTCAGTGTTACCTCACTGCCTTTATTTGCTGCAACACAATGAGTCTCTATCTTACTTTAACAACATTAAACACAGTTCAGAAAAGGTTACATAAGTGAAGCTAACATGAAAATATATTTTACATCATATTCTGAAGTATGTTTTTGATCATATACAAAAACTGGAATCTCCTGTGTCAAGCGCTGCCTCAGTAGCTGGAGTACAATAAACGAATCATGCAGTAACACCTTAGTTGATTTATGTGCATTATAATTATAGATCTCCAAGAACTGGAGCCACCTATTTTTTTATTTAAATGTTGTTTGGACACAGCTTTGCTTAACTGTTGCGCCACATTAAAAAACAAAAACTTTGGTCATCATTTAAGATTATTTAAAATATTTATTAGATCAGATTTGTGATGAAATCCCTCACTTTAAAGTCACAGCTCAAAACAAACATTAAATTCTATCAGCGTGAGTTAAATCAGATTTATCCCCTGAGCAGTGACCTGATCTTACAGTTTGGGTATTATTGTGTAACCTCCATCAGTTATATTTGATGTGCTTTTTACCCATAGTAAAAAATGTGCTGCTCATTTGTGGTTCAGTCTCTGAGATCAGGTTGAGCTTCTCATCATAGTATCATTCTGTGATCATTTGTTTCTGAATTACTTCTCTTAAGGGTTCCTTAGGAGCAAGAGATGAGGTAAAAAAAGAGAAAAAAAACATCACTGAGACAAAGGAGGTTGAGCCATACTTGAGAAGTGGGATAAACAGATGAGATCTTATAATTGTCTGCGCCTGATCTCAATTATGTCTCCACATCTCAGTTATGTCGAGACATAATACTTTGCATAACTGTCTTATGTCTCGACATAATTGAGATCAGGGGCAGATAATTATGAGATCTCTTTTGTTTATCCCACTTCTCAAGTATGGCTCAACCTCCTTTGTCTCAGTGATGTCTTTTCTCTTTTTTAGCTCACCTTTTGCTCCAAAGGAACCCTTAGGAGAAGTCATTCAGAAACAAGTGATCACAGAATGATATATGAGAAGCTCAAACTGATCTCAGAGATGAGACTGAGCCACAAATGAGCAGCACATTTTTCCTATCCCTGCGAGCCAAAGACATCTATTAGATGTCTTGTCTAAGTTTAGACCGAAATTCACCCAGCTGCAATTGGTCTGTATTTTAGCCTGAATCTAGATGTTACAATTTAATCCATTATTAGTAAATATTAAATTAAAAAAACAGTTGTAGGCTGTATAAATGATGGCCAAATGTTGGATCAAAACATTTGGCTAGTCATTGATCAATGTACAGTGTAGTTTAGATTAAGTCTAAGCTAGTCTGAGCTTAGACGGCTAAAAAACTTTCATTTTTAGACCAGTTGAAGACCAATTTTAGCCTAGATGTCTAAGTACCATTAGAAGTTTAGACCAAAAAATACTTAGTGGGATGGGTAGAAACACAGCTGTCCTTATGAGCTCTTAAGTTGTGGATAAACCATTTAGCTCTTACGGATCAGTGGTTTAGTAAACCAGTTCTTTGCATAAATTTCTAGAATCTCCATTGCCATCATCTCTTTGGCTTCCTCTTTAAAGTTATACCGTGTAACTTTTGGCCACTAGGAGCGCTAAACCTGCAACAGCGCCAACGTCTAACAGGCCTCACGGCAATGACGCAAATTTAAATCTCCTCTCCCGTGTTTGGATATTGAAATAAACAAGTCCATCAGATTCAAGAATTTCCTAAAGGATTTTTCACTATTGGAGGATCTGCCCCTGGCGCAGATATGCGCCTCTAACTGTTTCCAATTACATGTTTACACAGCTGAAACATCACACACACAAACGCACAATGCAAAGATAAATGCGCAATCAAAACCGGCCACAAAACCAAGTTGTAGTTTTGTGCACTGAATGAAGTCGTAACTTTAGCAAAACTCATGTTTGTTATGAGAACGTCTGGATTAGCTCAGCTTACGGGACATTACAGTGGCTCTGCTTCCTTCTGAACAGCGTATGAAAACCACACAACTAAACCAAGCAAACTGCAGATCGCTCCGTTACTGCTTTGATATTTATATGAATTACAGAGAACGCATTTATTGCTGCAAACCAGCCACAATTGCACAAAATGTTTAGGGAGTCACGTTAGCTTTGGTCTATAGTAATTCCAGCCGTGTTTCGCTAACAGGAAACTATCGGCAGCTTATACGGCTCTGATTGACGTTGTTTTGGATAAACGCTGAGTGAAAAAAAAAAGAAAAGCACCACATTCTCGTATGTTTACACAACAGACAAACTTACTTACCAGTCTAATGATACGGTGGCAAACAGAGATGGGGTTTAGCTTCCACACTTATATCTCCAACGACTGAATTCTTTTCCAACGTCCACTCGTGTTTTTGATCTGACCTGCTCAGACATCACTTTCATCTTTTTACTTTGTTCCGCCATGACTAAACTTCGAGCAATGAGAGAAAGTAGCACAAGTACAGCTTTCTGTGTTTATCTCATAGACTGTATGGTTTATCTGAGGAGTCGTAAAGCAACTTGTTTTACGGCACTTTCATCGACGGCCCGCCTCTCCAAAGTTACGATGTCTGGTTTCTGCCGAGGGCAGCCCGCTCAGAGTGCTGACACGCGTCAGTCACTGTATATTGGCCCGAAAAATCATCTAATACTGCTCATTTTAGGCTTAATGTCAGAGTCAAAAGTTACACGGTATAACTTTAACCTTCTGTCCTTCTGAGGACTGGGAGGGAATGTGCTGTTTTCGCCTGCTGTCCTCTGGCCTCTCCGCTGGTGTCCACTTTCAGACGTTTGCATAACTCATTACAAGCACAGAGCCGATAGATCCCGGTGGAGCTCATCCCACATGTCAAAAGAACATTTTGAGTACATAAAGGAGGAGTAAAACTGCAGTACTCTCATAATTTGTCACGATCTAATTCTTGTGCGCAACAGTTTTCTGATAAAGAATAAATGGGATGATTTATCATCTGGGGTCAAGGCTGAACTGCTAAGCTGTCACCTTTGGTCCTCTCTCAGTGAAGTCTTGTCAACAGTGTGAAGTTATGAGAGACAAACAGATCTATTTTATTTTTTTGGAAAGAAAAGCGGCAACACTTTGCAACACCAAGGTTTTCTCAATAATTTTCTATAGACCCATTATGTATATTTAAGCATCTACCGTGCAGATTACATTTTACACCATTTTGGGGGTAATATGGTATTATTTATCAACTCATGCATTTAGAATTCTTTATTCCAGTTATGAAAGGTAAAAAAAAAGGACCATTTAAAGGCTATTTTTAGGCTAATTAACAGGTTCAATTAGAAAACCAGACAACTGATCAAATCTGGGCAAGTTTATCCTGCAGTTAAACTCTGTCTTTCCAGGTTTGACTGTTGTTGTTCTTTATTTAATCTATTAGCTCATGGTCTCTCCTCTGTCCGACTCGTGACCTGGAAATTGTTCAGAGCAAAATAGCTTCAAGGTTGTCACAAGTTCTGATTTGCATCTGGAAAAGAGAAGCATGTTGGAGGCGTAACAAGAATAGCCTCAGTACACCGGTGTACTGTTGTAGAAGATTCTCTTTTACTCTTGCATGGGAATGCAAAAGGTTGTGACACGTTAAATGAACAAACTGAGTTCAGAGTTTCTACATTGTCAATAATATTTATCTGTCTAAATATTTTAAAGGTACAGTATGTAAGAATTACTGACATCTAGTGGTAAAGATGGGTATTTGAAAGAAAAAAATGTTTTCTTTCAAATGACTTCATATTCCAAGCACTGTTGTGAATGTATGGTGGCCGTTAGTGGCCAAAATTCTGTGAGCCAAAATGTTCATTTGTGAGTGGATCCAGTGGGCTTAGGTGTAGCTATGACTGTAGGCCTACTATAACACTATTTATTATGTCTTTTAAGGCATTACTTTTCCTGAAACAGTGCTTTAACTCCCATTAAACAAAGTTGGCACAGCAGTTTCAGAGTTCTTACTTCACACATATTGTTTTGTTATTTCAGGGACACCGTAGTAAAAATGGAACAAATATGGCAGCCTCCATATGTGCACCGCCCAGCAAGTAGATATAAATTACTCATTCTAAGAAAATAAACATATAAAAGCTATTCTAGTGCAGCGACTACACATCAATATAAACACAGTTTTGAATTATATGTCACATTTATCTGCCATTGACCTTTGATTTCTTACATACTGTACCTTTATGTTAAACAGCAGGAGCTCTGCTGTCTGGAGAAAGGAAGGAAATTAAATACAAAACGGGTCTCTAGTCATTTATATGTGGGAAAAGAATAAATAAAATGGACTCTTTTCAGATATTAATTTATTTGAACTTGTTTGCTTTAATATTCTTTTACAAATAGAAAGAATTCACAAATCACGTTATTGCATTTTGTGGTGTGTTGCACTTTTTTTTACCAACGTCCCTTTGCCAGTCTATGTTTCTTTCCAGATTAGCTTCCTTTTTCAGGTAATTTCAGATTATGTGAAAAATGAAGGGGAGGGAGCATATTTCAGATGCCTTTTACAGCAGGATTGGATCTCAAAGTTCTTTACACTCAACACATGTTAGCAAGCAAAAGTCTTGAAAGCAAAGTTGTCTATTTGCATTTTAATCATAAAAAAAACATGCAAAAAATTAATTTGGGGCTAAACCTTTCTGAAAGGTTCATTTAAAAATGCAGTGTAGGTCAGAAGACTGTTGTTCCAAGGTCCAGTGGCTTCTGGTTTCATTTTCAGGAGATTTCAGTCGTCTCAATTCAACAGACAATCAAAAATAAGTAGCATGTACCACATCATTAGTCAAATATTTTCTGTACTGCAACACAAAAACTATATCAGCATAATAGAAGTACATTAATCACTTCCCAAAACCAAAAAACTGTTACACACAAACTTAAGAGACAGACCTGAGGCTAAACTTGAAACTATTCTGACTTCAGGCTGAATTTAAAAGGTGCCAGTTCTGTTTAATAAAAGCAAACTCATTAGGAAGAACGAGATCAGACACAACACAGAAAAAACATCCACGTCATGGTCAGCCTGCTTGTTGCTTATAACCTCAGCAGCCTCCACCGAGGCTACCTAGCTAAGTGTTAGCTTCTTTGATTACAAGTTAGAGAGCTAATTTATCAGTGTTACTGGATAAGTTGTAAAGCAGTCTAAACTTAAACGGTTTTCTATGTCCAACTGCAGGACTGAGAGCCACATTTACAGTCAGGCAGCTGCAGCAGCTGTTGATTCTCAGCTACATCAACAAAATGCCAAAAGTGACAATCAATGCATAGTTATCAGTGCATAGGTAAAGATAGGGTTAGCATTATCAAGCAAGTCTTTGAACAAAATCTCATAAATACACAATCACTGATAAAAAAAAGAAGCTGCCTGCAGTCTGAAACCAACATTTTGCAGACAGGCTGCTGCGTTATTGTGCAGATGCATGAAAGCAGTCCATGCCACCTCAAAGTTTTTTAAAATAGGTCAGTCGAGAGTACGTGGACAGGTGTGGAGTAAACCAAATGCTTGCGAGAAAGGCTCATATGTGCATGTAAGTCTTTTATTATGATCCTTTCTGATAAAAAGGCTCATAAGAGAGGATAACTCTTTTGTTGCTGTTGTTGTTTTAACCAAGACTAATATTTGGAGATCTTGCAGAGTTGCATAGCCAGACTGAAAAATAAAATAAAAGTGGAGCCAATGATACAAATAATAGTAGAGATTATAAGTTCTTCTGATTTTTTCTTTGTTAGTTTTGAAAGTAAAAAATATATTATATATATCACAAGTGTACTGAACAGTTTTGTTTGATCAGATAAAAGCTATTTATTTTAAAAAGTAAATAAGGTAAAAGGTTTTTTAATTTGAAGAAAACACCATTTTTGAGTTTTTAAAAGGGTCATTTAAAGAAAATCAGCTCAAGCTTGAAAAAAAGGCAAATTTTTAGACTTGCTGAATGCTGAAGTGAACTTATGTCCGTCATGATCCTGCAGCTGCCAGTCAGTTTTATATTTGACTGCACGTTGTGTTTATGATCTGTCACCATGTACGGCAGATCTTACATAGCTCCGACTACTTGCGATTATGTATGTGCACGAGGGCATCAGGCCGGAGTTCAAAGTAAGCAGAGAGCTGCTGGGTTGAACCAAATTCAGTCGCTTCTAAATTTCCTGGTACTCGTCAGTGGGTCTATGGTCATCTGCTGCCACCCTGTGGTAGGATGGGAGAAGTGCAGCTTATAAAAAAACTGCACATGATGTGAAACATTTCTGAATAATACTGAATAAAAACAAAATAATTACATTTATAAAAACAGTTGTCAGAAAAAAGTAAGAAAGAGTAAAAATAACTGTCTTAAGACCTCATTTTCCTGACAGCGACAGTTTTATTGCTCTATTCTATATATAGATTGATGCATATACAGTCTTTAAATTATTCATACCCTCCAATTAAAAAAGACTAAATTCACAATAGTAATTTGAATAACAAGAAACTAAAGAAACTAATAAAAATAAAAATGTACAAAATTATTTTTGAGTGACAAAAGATATTGCTTTGAATTGTGGTTTGAAATAATAATAATAAAAAAAACAACAAACTGTCCCAGACACATTAGAGCACCTTTCCCATGAACAGTGGACCAACATACCTGTCAGCAGGTGTAAAAATCTTTTTAGAGAAAACACCTGATTGCAGTGATTGCCTCAAGAAAATTTTATCTTCGGTGCCATCATGCTTGTTTTTTTATTTTTTGTGTGTTTGTATTTAATATTTCTTTCAAACCACAATTCAAAATCAATGTCGTGATTTTCATTGAATTTTTATGTATTATTACTTTTGTCAATTTCAACTTATTTCACTGACAGCTGATTTTTCTCCTTCTTTCATTGGAGGGTATAAATAATTTTGAGGACGACTATTTTATAAAGACTTTTTTTGTGTGTTTTTATTTGTGTTTTGTCTTTAACTCCAACTTTCTTATTTAAACCCAGTTTCAGATCCTACTATGATCTAAATCTGGGTTGTGTCAAGCCAAACTAATCCTGGTCTATATCAGAGTGAAAGCGTAGAAGCCATGCTTGGTGCTCGTTCATCTGCATCCTGTCAGGTCCAGTTGTCGTCTCTTTGCGTAACTCTGACAGGGAGCTGGAAACTCCGGATAATGAGAAATGCCGGTTTTGCATGCATCTATTTTAAAATCTGCACACACACTTGTGTAGCTTATGTAACATATTTACAGGCTGGGGCCCCGTAAACCTCCACACAGCGAACACACACACACACACACTTTGCTGACGTCATACAGCACCTTTTCTTCCATGAGAAGCATTTTGTATGAATGCTATCATAGCAGCTGAACTGTGAAAGGACGGGCTGTCATCAGCCGGTGCTGACACAAGTAGGTGTGTCAGACAGAGAAACAGCAGGTGAAGCTGCAGAGATAATATGCAGCCTTCTTTCCATCCACTCACCAGGAATTTATTCTTGAACATCAGTGAGAAAAGCACTCATACCGTACATCATAAAAAAAACTCTCAGCCATACAAAGCTTCCAAATGAGCACATCATCAGCTTTTCCCTCTTTTTAAGACTTTTCCCAAAAACTCCTGTCTAATGAAAAAATCTAAAGAAATAGAAATATACTCAGACATGCAAAATGCAGCACAGAGGTCAGCTGTAACAGGGAACAGTGCACACTTCTATTTTATATTAAGCTGACTTCACTTTGCAAACAAATGCTTGCATGCTTACAGCTTTTCTGTTGCAGCTTGTATTTCTGCACCATCCATCTGATCTTTTCCGCATGTCCCTGGTTTATAATCATATATAAAGTCAAACATGTGCTCCAACTTTGATCTTTTCTTTTTATTTAATAGTTTTCAGCCTGAATGTGGTGTTAATTACCACAACATGCAAGCTGTTGCTAGCACTTTAAATGAGCATGTTTGGAACAGGTTCTGTTTTGTCTGTTGTTGCAGCCATGAGCATTTCAAGCTCTAAAGTTCAAGTAAAACCAGTTAGAGACCAGATAGACAACAACAACCATCTGAATGCAGATAATTTGCAACTATTTTCAGTCTCAGTGAGGCACCATGGGGAGGGGGGGGGATCATGATAATGGTACGGTGAATCCTACAGTATGAGGGCAGGGATGCCATTTGGGAGGGAAGCCCTAGAAGAGTCTGCGGCAGGATCTAAAACACACAAAGAGCTGTCATAAAGCTGTTGTCAGTGGGCCATGTGGCTTGAAGCCCTCCCTCTTTCCAAGCTTGTTTAAAGATTCATAGATGAAATGAACTTATTATCTGTTATAGTTTAAAAAAGATTGATCCTTTACTATTTTGCAAAGTTAAAAATATGTTATAGGTCAAAAGCCTGGCTAGTTTATAATTAAGCACTATAAATCTAAAAATACACTAGATCAAATGTTGCTGTTGACTGTGTCTTCATTTCAGCTTCCCTTTGCCAAGCTACAGTATTTCTAAATCAGGACTCAATTGACCACAACAGCAGTCATTATCCTGGGACACAGGACTGATGCATGTGACGCAGTCCATAAATGTGTCTCTGGGCTAAAGCCTGCAGCGTCCATGCTATCCAGGACGATGCACTTGCTGGAAATCCTGTGGTACAGAGAGCATTATGTATTGTCTGTGTTTTCCTGTTGAGTAATTCTATATGGGAATCTGAGAGTGGCCTGGCTGCGTCAGTCATTCCTAAAAGGCGTTTCTTTACCACGCTGGCGCTCGTCTTACCGTGTAACCTTCTCTGACGGGGATTGCCTGACAGAGTACAGTTAAACCTCCCACTGCAATCAACACCAGCCCTATCACCCACTCCACTCCTGTCCTGATTGCTTTTTTTGGGTATATTTGAGGGTTAATTAGTTTCTTTTAAAGGTGAATTTAGCTTTTTTTTTTAACCTTGGGTCTGTTTTCATATGTCCTTTCATATATATGATTGATGGAGAAAGGAATTTTCACTCGTTGAGACAATCCGAGCCCTTCACTGTGGATAAAAAGCAGGTTTTTAGGGCGAACTTGTAGACGCGGGGGCCAGTTGCCCCATACTTATCATTAGCTGGGCTGCTAGTCTGCCTGCCCGGCTAAATACTGAAGCTTTCATGAAAATTCCTTTCTCCATCACTCACATATATGAAAACAGACTCCAGGTTTTAAAAAAAAAAAAGCGAAATTCCCCTTTAATCATCTACTGTATCACAAGTTTTCAGACTTAATTATTTGTAGGTCTCAATAAGAATATAATTCTGAATAAATAATTGAAAAAAACTGCTGCAAAGGTCTTTTGCTTTTATAGCATAAGAGCAAAAGAAGACAGGAGTTAGTTAAGAGAAAGATTAGCAGAGGAGGTAAAGTTACAAAATTACAGTTTTTGACAACCAACATCCCTGAAGCACACAGTAGAAAAATTGACTACAAGGTTTTTTAAGGTTTTCTTCTTGGAAAAAAACATGGCTAATTTTCAATCCTCTATCTGTTCCCGGTAACAGAGATTTTCACCTGAACGTTGATGATGGTATCTCACTACGCTCTGAAAGATGGAAATCTTTTCTTTTCCTTTGCTTTCAGTTTGATTGACTCAAATTGTCTGCTGTACCTGATGCAGCACAAAAACATTAATCTCCTAAACCTTTAAATCCCTTTCTGACATTTCCAGAAACCTAGTGATTGCAGTGACAGTGCTGCATAGAAATATTTATGTATATTTATGTATTTATGTATGATAATTAAAGGTACAGCGTAACAAAAATGTAAAAATCTTTGACAGCTAAGTGTAATAAATCATTAAAAACGGTGTTTCTGTTGGAATCTAATCACTTTACTAAAATAACTGTCTCATAATGAACCATTTATATCTACTTCCTGTGGCTCCACGTTTCAGCTGCCATATTTGTTCCAGCATTTTTACTACGGTGTCTCTGAATGGACAAACAACTCTGAGAACCTTCAGTAGCGGCTTTAGGAACTAGGCCATTGTTTGGGATGTATCATCTTAAAAGGAGCATAAAAGACAACACATGCACACGATCGTAGTCCAACCATCGCTGCGACCTGGATCCACTTGCAGATTAAAACATGCTTATATCTGGAAGAATTTGTGACCTTTGTGAAGGTCCCTGTTCATCCACAATAGACTTTAACATTTGAAGTCATTTCCATGCCCATCTGCACCACTAGAGGTCAGTGATTCCTACACACTGCACCTTTACCGTTCCTGTAATCATTAGTTCATAAATGTCCCCAAAAGTCAGACAGCTGTATTAGTGTCCAGTAGTCTGCCTAAAAGTGTTGAAAAATGTGTAATAATTCTACTTGAGATGTGTTTGTTGTCATATTAGATACCTTTGCCTGTGAAAAAAGGTGATGGGGCATGACTCAACACGGTTGCTATAGTTACCTGCAGTTTATTCTACTGCTGAGACTTCAGTCTGCTCTTCAGTTGTAAATAAATGAGATCATGTGGAAGTGTAAAGAAGTCTCTTGAGAAGACGAGTTTTGAAGTTGCATATTCTTGATTTCTGCTAACGAGAGTGAAATCTCAAACATGCACTTCCCCGTGTACTGCACTTGGCCTGTGTCCTCCCTCATTTTCACCTTGGTTGGTAAATAGACACTGTGGAAAACAAGTGTTAATCGTGACAGCTGAAGAGCTGTCTGTTCCGGGGGACAGTGCGAGAGACAGGGTATAGGTCAGGTTTTTCCAGTGCTGACAGATGGGAGCCAGTATATAGGCGCCAGTGCTTTGTCACCCTGCCTACTTCAGATAGCACTGTACTGAGATGTGAAAAAGTTTCAAGTCAATATGCTGATTCAGGCACGACTGAGTAATTTTGCTCGTGCGTGCACATGAACGTACGTGTTGGATTGGTGTGTTGCATCTGGGTCAGCTGGTCCCTTTCTAATTCTTTGGAGCACGTGTAGTTAATTTCCTGCCTGGCAATCCCTTTCTCTTCTATGTACACAGTTCTCATGTATCAAGCGGGATCACCTGCTTCCCTTTTCTTCTTCTGTTCTGCCACCCCTCATGTTGCATCAACAATCAGTCCATTTCAGGAGGCTTACAGAGATATTTCCAGAATTATGAACTCCAAATAAAACCCAATCTTAGCTTTCCACATCCCAAAACCTTACAAATTCCTCTCAAGTATTCTTTTGTATCAGGTTAAATAGGTTATCTTTTAACATGTTGCAAATTACATGCAAAAGGTTTTGCAGCAGTTTTCTTTACCTGCTGCAAAAAAAAAAAGGTCCAGTTATTTGGAGATTAAATGAAAAGATGCAGATAACTGCTGTTTAAAGTAGCCAGAATATTTTTTGGCGAAGGTCAAAACTAGAGATTTCCGATAATATCCGCCAACCGATATTATCAGTCGATATCAGCATTAAAATGTTATATTGGAAAATAGCGGTAGCGGTTTTATTGTATCGCTATTAGTGCTGTATCAATATTTTTACTGAAGAAATCTCACAAGATGTTCCATTATTAAATTTCACAAGATGTACAAAAGTCACTATTATTGTGGAAGAACTTCATTTCCCAGCATTCCTTTCTGAGTCATGTGACTACGGTGCAGCTGCTGCTGCTACAGACTGACTTGCTTTAAAGCTGCTTATAATATGTCTGGTTTTAAGTTGTTGGTTAAGTTACCAAGTTGTCAGAAACATTAGAATTAGCCACATGTTGGCTAATACCTGCTAGTATCTGATATCTGGCAGCCAGATGTCTAAAATGACCTCGTCTGGCTGAGTTAAGGATATTTTGGGATCTTTGCTCTTGGAGCAGAATATAGGCTAGTTGTATATGCCAAAATGAGATACTTTAATTTTTTGTATCTCTCTCATATCTTGTGAGGTTCGCTCAAAATATGAGAGATACAACCTCATTGTTGTCGTCATAGATTGGTCTGAAGCTGAGCGGTGGACAATACTTGTGTATCAATTTTTAGCTGTTTTATTTCCCTCTCTCTTTATCTCTCTTTTTTCTGTTTTATTGTTTTATGTAACTTTTATGGTTGTGTGGTCATGCTTACTTGTATGTATCCCTGTACAGCACTTTGGTAAACCGTAGTGGTTGTTTAAATGTGCTTTATAAATAAAACTGACATTGACATAACTGACATATCAGATCATGGTTTAAAAAATGCCAGTATTGAACATCCCTTGTTAAAACCAACGACCGTAAAAAAGGGGGACGGACCTTCAGCTTCGTCACTTGCTGTTTCCTGAAGAGCTAAAAGTGAAGCCAGTTGGGTGTTCTTTCTTACCATCGCCATCTACACTGTATTGTGTGTGTCGTCACTCTCAGAAAATACAAAAATGGGCAAAACGCGGCCTCGGGGCAAATGATTGAGAGCCAAAATACTCTGGGCTAAATGTTAACTAAGCTAACCTAAACCTAACAGGAGCTAACAAAGATGAGCCCCCTAAGTGGCGGGCTAAAGGTAAGGAACGCTAGGACTTGCTGTTAGCTGCTAACAACCACCGTCTTGCTACTCTGCTACAGGCTGAGACCTTACCGAGAGCAAACAAGGAGCTAACTAGTCGGCATCCGGTGTGCTGCCTGTCAGTCAAAAGGACACGCCCCTAATTATGAGTAATTTCAAGATTAAATATCTAAACGAATGAGTTATTTAAAACTTAACTGTACATTTAGTTCAAAGTACAGTGCTTGAAATGTTCTAGGAATATTCAGCATTAGAGGGGAAAGCTACAAGTTCAACTCCTCCCCGCAGTAGGTGGCGCACTAACACTCACTTATCAATTAGCATTAGCAACGTTACAGAACCAGCTGACCATTAATTAGCATTAGCGAACGTTGGACTTACATGTCCACAATGAAAGCAGCAACCTCCACAGGGCTTTTGAGCCCCATTAGGCTACTACCTTCACCATCATCCTACATAGTTTTAGTCCACTTGAATTTGACAAGTAAAGCAAGGAAGATGCTACTTCTACACAGAGCAAACAAGCTAGTTATCTAATGCTAACTTTAAAGAATCCTGACGTTGGCATGATAATTAGATGTAAATATTTATTTTTCAGACTCATTAAAACTGATAAAACATTTATTTACATGCTATGCTATAAAAATTTGATGTATTATATATATATATATATATATATATATATATATAAATATATAAAGCTATCACCTTTAAGGCTGATTTGGTGATGTTATAATTTATGAAGCCTCTCTTTTTAAAACTGCTGGTGGTCTCAAGTTAAAAATACGTGTCAGCGAATGCGTCATCTGAGCATTGCTGATGCATCTGCTGAGAGAAAACATGTCACTTATTCATTCTGACTGGAAATTACAAAGGCTCAAAACATCTTTGAAGTTATTACGGTGAAGTTTTACCACTTTACACACCTAATTTCCTCCTGCTCTTACAATATAAAACCTATACACTTCCAGTTTGCTGTCACTGTTTAAATAAGGTTCCTGTTTCACGGATACACGTCTACTAACACAGCTGTTAAATGGAAGCTTGACTTCTTTATGATCTGGCTCTGAGATCTTCTTTTCTCTCTCTACTGGCAGGACATTTTATTTGTTTGTTTAGCTTTTTATGGCATCATATTTCAGTCCCGGATTCTTTGGATTCTGACACCCGTCTGAAGAGCTTTTTAAGTGTCTCAAATGTCACATAGCGACCCTCCCCAGCATCCCTCCCCTAAAGCCTCTTGAATCCCCCATGCACACCCGAGCCCTCAGCTCTTATCACTGGCCACTCATCCCCTGACGTCCACGGGGGCTGCGCTTTAATTTGGAGAAGAGCTATTTGCTATTCATATAACTCAACTCTGTCTCGCAGCATTTGGAGGAGAGATTTATGTCCTCCCTCCACTTTTCTTCTGCCTCTTTCTCTGGTTAATATGGACGTTCTCGGGGATTTATAAACCTGATCAGGCTTATAAAAGTGAATGATACATTTTTGCTTGTTTGTGAGGTAAACTAGAGTCAGCCATGAGCTCCAGCCTTGTCAACTCTTTAGCTAAAGTATATGATCCAAATCCTCTCCATGGTCTGAAGCTGACTGGAAGGAAGCTCTCTCTCAATGGATCAGAGAAGTCTCCAGCTGCATCTTTTCAATCATCTTCCTCCTGCTATGATGCTTCCCTGCGCTGTATGGAGAGCAGAATGGACTCCCTAAGCTCTCAGATGGAGCACTTGCTCAGCATGCAGCACACCGTCCTGACCCGGCTGGACGGTCTTTCCCAGGATGTGAGGGGCATGGGTCGGGATCTGGCCTCCATGCATGAGGAAGATCATGGCGGAAGACGCGGGTCAGGGATAGAGGTGGTTTACAGGGAGCTGCGTGGTGCCATGGAGTGGGCCAGCGAGCGTATAGATAGTCAGGGACGCAGGTTGGAGGGGGTGGAGAAGCTGGTGGAAGGTACGCAGCAGGTGATCAGCTTCATTGGGGAGGTGGTGAAGAACTCCAGGCTGGTGGAGCTTATATTCAAACAGCCTGGACAGAAACCCAACAGGAAGGTGAGACGCTTTAACAACATTGCAAACTTTTCCTGCAAAACGAGGCTTGAAATAATTACAACATTAAATCTCTCCCTACTAAGTTGTCCTACTAAGTCTTACTGGGCAAGACGGCATTGTAAGAGGTCTTCTTGCATCGCGATCATGGTGGCAAATTTATAAACAGCCTCTGAAAAGTTGCAAATGGCAACCACTTGGCTGGATGTGTGGATATGATCTTAAGTTTATGCAGTGACATTTTACAGAGCTCGCTTTAAAAGTAATTATATCCTCTGGTGTGTCTTTAAATGGTTCTTGTATCATTATAACCGTACTTGTTTTCATTCCTCTTTGTCCTGACATGCCTCCTGTTTTATCTGTCCTCGGTCCTGCTGAACCTGAACATGTAGTTCTCAGTAATGTTAAGTAGTTTATTTGCATCATAGGTGTAAGTGATTGGAGTCAGACTCGTTATCTCAGCCAAACACTTGCGTCTTTATCAGCGGTGGGCTGGACTGCAGCTGGACTGGCCTGTTCTGAGAAGGTGATATGGATGCAGCGCGTCCTTGCGCATGTAGTCCGCATAACTTTTCAAGAATGTCCAGAAGACTTCTTCATAGTTTTTACTGCCCTGCCTCATCAGAAAATACATTATGTTTATGTTTGTGTGTGCAACTGATCCAGCTGATGATTCAGAGGCTGTTTATGATGGTACAGTAAACAGATTTATGACTCCATGTGGCTTCTGTCGGGCAGGGATCATCTGAACCTCTGTCATTGTGGTGCACTGAGCAATACATACGAGCATTTTCTTTGCTGTTGATGATATGTGACCTTTCCTCTTCCAGAAGAAGCATTTGCTGAGTAGAACATTGCACTTAAGTTACAAGTGCAACCACAGCAACAGAAACAAACAATCTAGCTTTCCATGTCACTATTGCACGGATGGAAATATCTACCTATAGAACAGTTTGTTGGTGTCAGAGCCCTGGTTATGCAATCATGCAAGTTTATTCCCTTGTTGCAAATGCTTGTTTGCGAAGCTTTTAAAGGCAGAATATCTCTAATGCAGGATTGTTTCCCTTTTCTTTTCATGCGCAGGCAAAAGATGACAAAGAGAAAGCCAAACAGAATCTGAAGGGTGTGAAGACCCAGAAGAAAAGGAAACCTTTAGATTCATCAGGTAAACAGGAACTGATACATTACCAATGATGGCCTGAGATCATGCAGTTTGGCACAGAGCACGTCAGTATAATCCGGTCAATTGAGGTTTGTTTGAAACTAGATGGATAGTTAGGGCAAAAAACTTTAAACTCCTGCTGCTGCTGCATTGCGAACTCTTCTGGAAACAGCCGTGATGTCAGTTTACTGCGCCACGGACAACTATTGATGACGCATGATTTCGAAGGGTTGTCCCATTTCTTAGGGGAATAATTAAATCAACCATCCGAAGCTGGAAACTGTCCGAATCGTCATAAATAAGAGGGATTAAATGGATTTTGGTGGATTTTGTTAACAGCTGTGGAAAAAGCACCCAAATGCCAAAATTTTGCTTTTCTCACCAAAATAGTGGATTTTAAGAATAGCAGCTGTAATATCTTTGTTTCTGGACAACCAATGATAAAACCTCTACATGTAAGGCTTGAAAAATATCAGAAACATCATGAATAAGGCTGATCAGTGTTTTCTGGTGGATTCGACACCTCATATCAAATTTGGATTTTCAACATGTTCTTAGTAATAACTTAGGTATTTATGCAATAATCAAGAAATTAATGTGTTAATTCACAGATTAATGTCTTTGCAATAATGTGTTTTACATTGATATCCCAAAAATTCTAAATTAACTTGATAAATGTAGCCTCTATTTTTGTTTTTCATAATGATCTGGTGAAATCATTCTGCCACCCACATGGGGGGTCACGACCCCAAGTTTGGGTTCCACTGATTTAGAGGACAAGCAATATTATTGCAAACATGATAATCATGATCTATAAAATGTGGAAACTATTCCACTGCATCCATGTGCTGTTATTCTGCCCCCCTGCAGACACCCCCTTCGTAAATGAGCCGTTGCTCCAGGAGGAGGTGGAGAAGCTCAACAGACAGAACGCTGAGCACTCCCATGTAAATACCGAGTCTGATGTTCAGAGAGGGGAAGATGCTGGAGGAAAACGACAGGAGCTGTCAGAGCTGATCCTGGAAGGACCGCGCTCCTCCCCCATCCAGCCAGAGGAGAGGCAGAAGGAAAGCAAGGAAGGGAGGATGAGGAAGATGAGGGGGACATCTTTGACGACACAGAGCCAGAGGAAGAGGAGCACAAGGTGGAAGATGTGGGTACAGAGGGGAGTGGAAAAGTCGAGAATGACACAATTAAAAGGCATAAAGGAACGACAGAAGAGTCCACAGAAACAGAGAAGGCTGCAGTTGTCCTGTCAGAGGTCTGCACGACCTCTCTGCCTCCACAGGAAAGGTATGTCTAACCTTTTTATTTCATCATGTTATGGGAAAAAACAGAAGAAAATGAGACGATAACTGCTTCACGCTTTCCTTTCTGAACCCGTGAAGCTCTGAGGAGGCCGGTGATGTGGCCACGTGCAGCAAACGTCGCGTCACGGAGGAAGTCCTCACGAAAGACGACCTGAAAAAAAGCAGAGTAGAAGACAGCAGAGTGGAAAATACCGATGGACAGGCGGTGGAAGTCCCAAAACCTGAGGAGACAAAGACAGAAGCAGAGGTGGATGCAGAGTCGGAAGCAAAGGAATTTGTCATCGGTGAGACCAAGTTGTGCAGGAACTTTTGTAGACATAAGGTGTATTTTCACACGTTTATGGCGTGTTGTTTGACTTCCTCTGCGTGCATGTATGACTGCTGCTCCACGTAGACTCAGCTTGTCATGTTAGTTCATGACATTTAACTTTTCATTCCGGGGGTTTTAAAGCAGATTCAGTGTCATAACCCCAAGTATGCTGGAGCGTCACTGACATGTCAGTGAGCGCAGCTGGTGGAGCAGATAATGAGTCACTGGCATGCTGCTATTTTCATCCACTTTGTTTCTGGGCAGCGAAGCATCTAACCCAGCAAACAAGCATCATCTTTTTTCATCCTTACTTTTTTGTGTGGTGCCTCTCTTGTATTCCAGACTCAACGCCACCACCGTTGGCACCTTTTGACCACCGCATCGTGACTCCCAAACCACATCAGATAGCCACCTATTACACTATCAACAGAGATGAAGTCCTGGGCGGGTGAGTGTCAGCTACTTAATAATCAAACAGTTTATTTGTGATTCACTCAGATACGGCCACACACACCCAAATGCGTCAACCCTCTCTTATTACGAAGGATCTCACACACTCTAAAAGGTTAGCTAATAGTTTTTTGTGTTGCCTCCTAAAGGGCAAAAGATTATCTTTAAAGGAATCACGTGCAAAATAGCATGCCTCTCTAATCTAATGGGGGAGTGCTAAAACCTGCTTCTTAAAGTGAAGATTACCCCCCTGCATGCCAGCACATTTCTCAAATTGCAGCGTTAATGACACCTAATATATTCCTGATTTCCAAGTGACTCTAAATGACTACTATTGTGAATTTAGTATTTTCTTTCATTAGAGGGTATGAATAATTTTGAGGACGACTGTAGCTACACCTGAGACCACTGGATCCACTTACAGATGAAAATGTCTTTATGTCTGGGAGAATTTGGCCACTAATGGCCACCGTACATTCAAAACAGTCCTTGGAATATGAAGTCATTTGAAAGGAAACATCTTTGCTTTGTAATACCCATCTTTACCACTAGATGTCAGTAATTCTTACACGCTGTACCTTTAAGAAATCTCTTTTATGCCATCATTAGTGTTTTATAAATAAGAGTGAATTTCCTGAGTAATTCTCAACTGTCTGTGTGTTTGCTTCTCTTTCATTAGGGGACGTTTTGGACAAGTCCACAAGTGCACAGAGAACTCGTCTGGTCTGATTCTCGCTGCCAAGATCATCAAAGCCAGGAGCCAGAAAGAGAAGGTGAAGTAATAATCAGCCTGAGAGAGTCGAACATGAGACCGAATACATGTTCAGTGATTTCAGTGGGATGTCGATTCCCCCAAACTGTCTAATGAATAGCTGCGTTTATAATTACTAAGCGCCATGAAGGATTATGTTTCAAGATATACAGAGTTTAAGAGTCCAGAGGGTGTGGAGGGGAAAGTTTTCCAGCCTCAGTATGTTTTTGTTTCTGTTGCTCATCCAAAAGTGAGAAAGGAGAGGTCAAATATCTGAGCATAGCTGTGGAAGCTTGTGAAATATGCCAAAAATCTCATCCAAAACCTCTAAGATTTCCCACGTTCCTGCTGATCATCCGTGACAAAACAGTCAGCGCTTCCTGAATTTGTGCCTTTCGCCTAATTTTCAAGCTGTTCTGCAGGTCGCTGTGTGATTCAGCACTATTAACAGGACAAATATCGACAAGAGAGACATGTTTGTCCACCCTGATGACACGTTAGAAATAGAAATATATAAATGCATCTAACCGGTTCTTCTGTCAATATTAATTCTTGTTTTACAGGATTTCGAATTGAATCACTAACACACATGATAAGGATTCAGGATTCAGGAAAATACTGGTACGGGACAGTTTAAAGTTTCCCAAATCATTCAGGTTTCAAAAGCTTTTGGAATTAAGTTTATATTTTAATGGATTAAATTTACGGAACTGATCATGAGTGTTTGTTGATGTTCATGGTGTCAATTATGAATTCAAGCATCTGCATTTTAGGATTCTGAAGGCAAAATAATATGTTTTATAATTTTGGAGCTTTGATTTAATTGTGATTTGACATTTATTTGAGTCTATATTATAAACAGATGCAGTTTTTTTTTCTGTGTACTGTGACCTTCTGCAGTAAAATTTTTTTATGTGACATCAGAGGATGGTGGAAACATAGGTTGCTATACATATGATATATAGTGATATATAGTATATATATAGTGATATAGTAATACGAAAACTAATTTTGTTAAAATGGAAATAATTTGTCGTTGTCAAAAAAAGGCTATTTAAATAAATGCTAAAATAAACTGATTTCAAAAGATATAAGAAGAAAAGTCTCAGCCAGCATGAAATAAGCATAGAAATGAATGCAGGTTATTTTTGACACATGTTGTGCATTAGAGGGGGTGTCCATACTGTTCTGCATCAAAGGGTTAAAGAAAAGGAAATGCAGTTAAAAATAAATAAGAATAAAATTCTTTAAAATGAAATGGAAAGTAAAACAAAAATTAAAGTCATACAAACATTTTTTTTTTTTTTTTTTTGTTGGGGGGGGGGGGGGGGGTTGTCAGTGTAGAGCAGGATGTGGCAAAGTCCAGTCCTTGAGAGCCACAATCCAACTTTTAGATGCAGCCCTTCTCCAACACACCTGAATCAAATGAATGGTTTGTCACCAGGCCTCTGTAGAACTGAATAGCATGTACATAATGCAGGTAATTCAGGTGTGCTGGAGATGGGATGCAATCAAAAGTTGCAGGATTGTGGTTCTCGAGGACTGGACTATAGACTCAGATTTTCAGACACCACATCTGCATGTTTCATGGTTCCCATGCATCCTGGAAAACCTAGAATATGAGTGAACATTTTCCAGTCATGGAAAACACATGGAGAATGAGAATAAAATGTCCTGGAAAAGCTTAGGTTGCCTGGAAAATAAATTTTATTCCCTTTGCTTTTCTCTGCATTGCGGCTGAGAGCAAACTGTTTTGTCACTATTTCGGCGATGCTTCATCTCGGCTTCGTTGCTGCTTCATCTCGGCTTCGTCTCTGCTTCATTTCTGCTTCATTTCTGCTTCATCTCTGCTTCATCGCTACTTCATTGCTGCTTTGTTGCTGCTTCGTCTCTGCTTCATCTCTGCTTCATCTCTGCTTCATCTCTGCTTCATCGCTACTTCATCGCTGCTTCGTTGCTGCTTCGTCTCTACTTCAGCTCTGCTTCATCGCCACTTCATTGCTGCTTTGTTGCTGCTTCGTCTCTGCTTTGGCACTGCTTCGTCTCTGCTTCATCTCTGCTTCATCTCTGCTTCATCTCTGCTTCATCGCTACTTCATCGCTGCTTCGTTGCTGCTTCATCTCTGCTTCAGCTCTGCTTCATCGCCACTTCATTGCTGCTTTGTTGCTGCTTCGTCTCTGCTTTGGCACTGCTTCGTCTCTGCTTCATCTCTGCTTCATCGCTACTTCATCACTGCTTCATCTCTGCTTCATTTCTGCTTCATTTCTGTTTCGTCGCCACTTCTTTGCTGTACAAAATATAAGTTATAGTTGTTGAACACTTCTCAAAAAGCTTTGGGTAGAATTTATTAGTCTATGTTGTGATAACTTGACTCGTACTGTAGCAGCTGGAAAAGTCCTGGAAAATAACTTCATTAAAAGAGTAGAAGCCCTGTGTTTTCATCTGAGCTTCTTAACATGTGTTTCAGGAGGTGGTGAGGAACGAGATCCAGGTGATGAACCAGCTGAGCCACGCCAACCTCATCCAGCTGTACGCTGCGTTTGAGTCACGCAACGACATCATCCTGGTGATGGAATAGTAAGTCCACCAGAGTGCATCAGTACGCGTGACGCTGCAGCCCGTGTCTGGCTGTAACCATGAGTTTGTGCTGTAGTGTTGAAGGAGGGGAGCTGTTTGACCGTATCATTGATGAGAACTACAACCTGACGGAGCTGGACACGGTGCTGTTCATACGCCAGATCTGTGAGGGGCTGCAGTACATGCATAAAATGTACATCCTGCATCTCGACCTCAAGGTAAAGATCGTTTTACTGTCATGGTAATAATAAGTGCCATTTCTCATCGTTATGTTTTGCTCTGGTTTGACTTGCAGCTCCTGCTGCAGCCTTTTTTAGGGCTGGGGTATATGTAGCCTTTATTTATTTATTTTTAGGAAGCCTTCAAAAGTCATGAACTGTTGTTTTCATCTCTCTCAACTGTTTCCATCCCAGAAATCTTCTGAAAACCAGAATTTCTTTTCTTTTTCAGCCAGAGAACATTCTTTGCGTCAGCAGAGCCACTAACAAGATCAAAATCATTGACTTCGGCCTGGCAAGGAGGTAAAGTTTTTATTCATCTCATTTTTCTGAACATCTGGGGGCCCCTTCTTGTGTTTTTTTAATGACTAAGGTGTTGCTTTGTGGCAGGTATAAGCCCAGGGAGAAGCTGAAGGTCAACTTTGGAACGCCTGAGTTTTTAGCTCCTGAGGTCATCAATTATGAGTTTGTTTCATTTCCCACGGACATGTGGAGTCTTGGAGTCATCACATACATGCTGTGAGTCCAGGATGCTCTTTCACGCACGAATGTGAGAAAGAAGACGAGCCGCCTTGTCCCTGACCTCCGTCTCCTTCTTTGTCCAGGCTCAGTGGCTTGTCTCCGTTCCTGGGGGACGATGACAACGAGACGCTGAACAACATCCTGGCCTGTCAGTGGAGCTTTGAGGAGGAGGAGTTCACGGACACATCTGACGAGGCCAAAGACTTTATCACACGTCTGCTGGTGAAAAGCAAGAGCTGGAGGATGAGTGCGACGGAGAGCCTCAAACATCCCTGGCTGTCAGACCGAAGTTTGCACTATCGACTAAATCAGAAGGTAGACATGGCTTCCAGCGCTGTTTATCCAGAGTCTTCTTGCTTTAACATTGCAGGACTTGCCATTTATCAGCTCATTTGGAAAAAATATTTGCTGATTCTTCTTTATTAAAGGTGTGTGAACGAGAGGGAGAATATTAGACCAGAATCAAGGTGTTGCAGGAGCTGTCTCTTCTGTGATAGAGAATAATTTTAGTTAATAACTTTGCAGACCTTTTTATATTCTGCAAAAACTAAAATCTTACGAAGTATATTTTTCAAATTTCTAGTCAAAATATCTCACCACACTCAAAATAAGACTAAATTAACAATAAGCAAAAAGTTCTGCCAATAGAATAGAATAACCAAACTTTTCCTTTTAAGATTTCTTATTAAGATGCATTGCCTTAAAACAAGTTCCTATATCTCACTGACATGCTTCCCTTTAAGTAATTTTGTCTTATTTTTGGTGTGATGAGATATTTTGACAAGAAATTAGAAAAATATACTTGCTAAGATTTTAGTTTTTGCAGTGTACATCCATCTATCTCGGTATGTTTCTATTATAGCCCAGTTTCTATTATTGTCCCTTATTTATGTTTTTCCAACATCATATCCCAACTGATCAATTACTCCCTTTTGTTAATGACCTTTGCATCAGTTTTAATGCACCAGAAAGATTTTGACATAACATATACAGTATATATTTATATCTATATTTACATTACTATTTTCACTCTGCATACACAGCAAAACAGCAACAGGCACCGATCCGATACCCCGTAATTTATTAAAATAGGAATCTTTGCTAACATTAGCTCTGGTAGGTCTTACAGATTTCTTCTTTGGTGCTCTTAAACAGTTGCACTGTTTTAGAGGAGCGAGGAAGAACTGACCACCTGACACCTGTTAGCTAACTGCTTTTAAAAATAAATTACTTCAAATTGCTGCATTCATTCATGTTTTACAAAGTTTAACCTGAGCTAGGCCTTACCACAGTGATCATCTTAATAATCATCATAATCAAAATAATATTGTGGTATTGGTACTCGGCATCGGCAGATACCCACAGCACAAGTATCAGAAATGGTATCGGAAGGGGAAAAATAGTATTGGAACAGTATCTCTACAGTACCAACAAGTAGTCTAAATTTGAGGCTGCTGATTTATATGTCTTATTTTGTCCATCTTATATTATTTTGACATCCTTTGCTTTACTACTGTTATACTTTGTTCCACTGGTTGAAGTCAGGGGGAAAAAAAGGGTGATTTTAGGGTTTAAATGCACAAAATAATTTAATTATTACATTTTGAGATCAGGAAATTTCGTACCTCTAAAAAAAAAGATGCAGCAGGCTTATAATCAAGCGTTATTATGCGATGAACCAGGAGTAAAAGCAGATTGTTTTTTACCGAATAGAAAATCCAGCACACCAGACCTCCAGCTTTATTGCTTCTTTTGTTCGTGCGTGAAAACAGTTTGTGATGACATCACATTTTGAGACTACTTTAATTCCATATGGTGCGTTAACAAAATTTCTGTGAATCCTCTTGTTGCAGAAAAACAAGTGTCACTCCACACATGCTCCGCCCACAACGAGCTAAACAGGTGAGATCATTTCTGCTCTTCTTTTAAATGCATGCCACAACTGTTAATTACTGAAAAAATAACTCTACTGTTCCATACTTGCATAGTAATTGCGTTCTTGTTTCCCTCTTAGAAACACTGTGAGGCCTCCAGCACATCTGTTGACAATGTCGGGCCATGCAGCCCAGCACTGGACCAATACTGCTGTCCCTGTACAGCCACTGGATTCACCTTCACATAGCTGCACATCATTTAGATCTGACCTTGAAAAACTTTTGGGGAAAACTGACTTTTTTCAGCTCCTTTTTTAAAAACTACACTTCAGGTGCATATCATACCTACAAACACAGGGGACTCTTTACCTCTGTGACGTCTACATACTGTAGCTGCCAAAGTATTACCTGCATTATGTGCCACTTTTATAACATTTATCACTGCAAGCTGAAAACCATCCATTTAACATCAACCAAACAGTCATCTTCCTGGTTTTTTGCATGCTTTGCACTTTTCTGTTTATGGCCTTTTTCTCCAAAATTCAACAAAAAGCTTTAGAGAACATAAACTGGATGCTGTTATTTAAATGATATATTTATGTGGAAGCAGATTCTTTATTTCTTTTTAAGTTGCAAGTCTTATAAAAGTTATTTTTCTCAAAAGAAAAAGGAAAAATCCCGCCCCATTAATTTATTTTGTATATAAGGAAGCAGTACTTATTACCCATGAAGCATGAAACTGTATCCGTGCCACCGCTTATAGTTCTTTTTCAATGAAGACTGCATCGCCTTCTGCACACATTCATGCCGCCTGCTCTTCGTGCTTCGGCAGTTTGGAGTAGCCCTCTCACCTTCCATGAAGGCATAACGAACAACACGTACTACCTATGAATGATTCATGTTTATGACTGATGTGGGTTATTATGCTCATTTATTTGCTGGTTGAACGCCAGACTGTACTTGAAGTGAGAAGCTTTTAATTAAGATGTGATGTTTCTTTCAGGGGAGATTAACAGGATTTCACATACTGTAGTTATGCACATAAATGCACAGTTAAGCTTGATGGAGAGCCAACGGCAGGGTGGAGAAGACACCCGTCATTGATTTATTGTCTCATCCTATCAGAGTGATGGGAAGTTTGGTAAATATTTGACACTCAGTCGTTGGCGGATCCATTGAAATGAAAAGCTTTGTGATTTGAATACTTGTTTGTGAATTTATGATACCTTTTTAAAGTTTTCTTGTGAAATGATGAGATGAAAATATCTGTAGAATATGAAGAAGTTAATAAATGATGCACATTGGGAAAAAATGAGTGTTTTTTTCAGAGAAGGTCTTTTTTTTTGTTTTCTAAATTAAAAAAAAAAGAATTAGTTGTGACAATCAAGCCAGGCGAGTTGAGAGTTTTAAGCTGTAGCAGTGTACAGTGGGTACGGAAAGTATTCAGACCCCTTTAAACTTTTCACACTTTGTTTCATTGCAGCCATTTGCTAAAATCAAAAAAGTACATTTTATTTTCATTAATGTACACTCAATGACCCATCTTGACAGAAAAAAAACAGAAATTCAGAAATTTGTAAACCAGAATTATTAAACAAATTATTTAAGAAAAACAAACCCTGAAATATGACATGGTCAAAATATTCAGACTCTTTGCAGTGACACTCATATTTAACTCATATGCTGTCCATTCCTTCTGATCCTCCTTGAGATGGTTCTACTCCTTCATTGGAGTCCAGCTGTGTTTAATTAAACTGATTGGACTTGATTAGGAAAGGGACACACCTGTCTATATAAGACCTTACAGCTCACAGTGCATGTCAGAGCAAATGAGAATCATGAGGTGGAAGGAACTGTCCAAGGAGCTCAGAGACAGAATTGTAGCGAGGCACTTCACTTTATTTGTTTTTCCCTCAAAGGGCTATTTGGTATGCAGCAGACCAACAAACAATAAGCATCACATTCCATTTAAAAGGAAACATAGACTATATAAAAACACAGTACAAACACGTAGGAAATAAATATAAGAAAATGCTAGAAAATATGCAATGTATATGTAAAAAAAAAACACACACACACACACCTTATACATTTAAAAGTAAATTATAATATAGTCCCTCAGGGTGCTTTAATTAGCAACAAGTGTAATTCCCTTCTCTTCTCTGTAGCGTTTAGTGCTCGGATAGAGAGGGAACAAAGGGAAACTTACATCTATTTCTAGTTGCTGGAGGAACAGATAGATGAAGGCCAGAAGGAAGAAGTTGATACTCATAGTTTAGAGGATGCTTTTTATCTATGCATATAGATTTTGCCTTCTGACGCACCTGGACATTGAAAATATTGTCCGGGCTTCTAAATTTCACTCCTACTACAACTACTGCTACTTTGGAAGCTACACAGACAATCCTACCTAGGGATTTTTTTTTTCCTTGGGACAGATCTGGACAAGGTTACAAAAGAATTTCTGCAGCACTAAAGGTTCCTAAGAGCACGGTGGCCACCATAATCCTTAAATGGAAGAAGTTTGGGGCGACCAGAACTCTTCCTAGACCCGGCCGTCCAGCCAAACTGAGCAATGGTGGGAGAAGAGCCTTGGTGAGAGAGATAAAGAAGAAGCCAAAGATCACTGTGGCTGAGCTCCAGAGATGCAGTAGGGAGATGGAGAAAGTTCCACAAAGTCAACTATCACTGCAGCCTCCACCAGTTGGGGCTTTATGGCAGAGTGGCCCGATGGAAGCCTCTCCTTAGTGCAGACATATGAAAGCCCGCATAGAGTTTGCTAAAAAACACATGAAGGACTCCCAGACTGAGAAATAAGGTTCTCTGGACTGATGAGACCAAGATTGAACTTTTTGGAGTTAATTCTAAGTGGTATGTGTGGAGAAAACCAGGCACTGCTCATCACCTGCCCGATACCACCCCAACAGTGAAGCATGGTGGTGGCAGCATCATACTATGAGGGTGTTTTTCAGCTGCAGGGACAGGATGACTGGTTACAGTTGAAGGAAAGATGAATGCGGCCAAGTACAGAGATCCTGGAAGAAAAGCTCTTCCAGAGTTCAGGAGCTCAGACTGGGCCGAAGCTTCACCTTCCAACAAGACAATGACCCTCACACACAGCTGAAATAACAAAGGAGTGGATCAGAACAACTCTGGACCATTCTGGACCGGCCCAGCCAGAACCCTGACTTAGACCCAACTGAGCATCTCTGGCGAGACCTGAAAATGGCTGAACACCACCGTTCACCATCCAACCTGACAGAACTGGAGAGGATCTGCAAGAAGAACGCAGAAGATCCCAAATCCAGGTGTGGAACACGTGTTGCATCATTCCCAAGATGGGGAGCTGAGTGCACATTAATGAGAAATAAAATTAACTTAATACTTTCCGTACCCACTGCATATATATTGAATTAATTCAAGAGGAGATGACAGAGAGAAGAAGAAGTTGTAGCAGAAAGCCCACTACAACCGGAAAGTCCAGTCCAGAAGATCCACGGGGGTGTCAGCGTTGAAGGACCCAGATTCACGTCAGAGCAGGCAGGTTTTATTGTAAGATCATTCCTGGAAGCTGGCCTTGCAGCAGGCTGCACGTGGGTCCGTGAAGGTCTTCATCTTCAGCAATGTGCTTGTTATCAGACCAGCCAGTGAGCGCTGGCACCATTTACCCAGATTATGAATGTCTGATGATGAATTAATGATACTGTTTATCATAAGAGCAGGTCACAGAAACCTTAGTGTATGTCAGAAAGAGGGTGAACGGTGGAACTGCTTCAACAAACATCAGAATTATTCTGTGATTGTACTGAGTTAATACTGAATTCAGTGTGTATACAGTAGTGGGGTCTATCTGATAAATTCGCATTTGCACTTTATGGCGATTTACTTTTATGAGAATCTAGATTTTTTCCTCCTCTGATCTGCACATCAACTGCCCTCCTTGGGCCTCGTACTATAGTTATCAGCAAGCTCAGCCCTCCTGGTATGCAGCCGTTTAACACGGTGGAAAAACTTTGCTTATATTTATTTTGCATATATTTTGCATATATCTATGCATGTATGACGGCAAAAGCATTAAAAGCATCTAATTTTGTCTTTAATTTGTTTAATTTTTAAAAAAAGACAAGAAAAAAAATCTTGAAATTGGAAATTGGATTTGGTTTGAAAAAATAATTATAAATAACAATTATTTTTTGCCCTTATCGCCCAGCCCTAGTCTAGATGTCTGAGGTTTTGTGTGAAATGATTTCCCATTGACTGGCTGACTGTCACTGCTTCTTTAAGGACACAATGTAAATTCAGTTTTTCTCTGTTCACATATAGTCCTCAAAATTATTCATACCCTCCAATTAAAGGAAAAGCTAAATTCACCACAGTAATTCAAATAACAAAAAACTAAAGAAATTAATAATAAATAAAAAATTACAAATTTATGATTTAGCAATTCAAAATATTGCTTTTGAATCATAGTTGAAACTTTCCCATCATGAACAGTGGACAGTGGACAAAATACCTATCAACAGGTGTATCAGGTGTAAGGACACGATCCAAATTCTGTTTTTGTCTGTTAACATAGCCACACTAAAAGCAGCATTTGACTAAAAATGCATAAAATCCGAACGCATTTTATTTGATTAGACTTGTAGTATTTTGCTTGAATCATTACTAACAGTTGCCTGTTGAATCATGCAACTTTTGTAGCCCAGCAGTCGAAGGCTTCATCACGTTTTTTCACTTTTTCACCTGCTGAGAATCCAAAACTCTCGAACAACTGAGTTCCAACATTCTCCTCAGTCATTGACCTGCAATAAGAAACACCTTTGAGAGAGGAAAGAAGTTGGTGGGTCAAAACAAAAGATTTTAAAGGGATGAGGATGTTTTGCATACCAGAACAAGTAGTAATTTGTGAGCTGACTAACTAAAAAATGCATTGTTTTTTACATGCAAGTATGAAAACTAACACCTGTTACTGCTAATCTACAGTACAAGTGGAACCTCTTTGCTTTCTTGAAGAAAAAACACAGTTAACATCCAACCACAGCAGATTAAACAGTACTAGTAGCCTATTCATCATCTCAATAAAATGTCAAAGTTTTGTTTGTCTCTGAGCAGAGCAGTAACAGAAACAAACAAAGAGTTTTTTTTTTGCCAATCAAGTTCTTACATATTCAGTAAATATAGTCAACACAGAACAGCAGACATGTCATACAACACAGACAAATAAACCTCCTTCCTGTTGGGACATCATTGCAAGCTCCTCGTAAGGATTTCTTTACTTTCAAGCATCAATTTCTTAGCAGTTAAATAAGGAATTCAAAAGCAATAGATCCAAATTCAGATAACCACGGTTGTTAAAAGAAGGCAGTTTGGGGGTTTGTCCCCCATTTTCTGCATCCTGGATCATCCTAAACTCCTCAGAGATGGGCTGGAGTATAATCTGAGACTGCAATGCTAATTTTAAATTGTCGCAGCGATATTTCCTGCATAATTTTAAGAATAACCAGCAATCTGTTGTGATTTTTAGGGCAGGGAAAGGTAAGGCAAGCTTATAGAGCACATTTCATGTAAAAGACAACTCAAAGTATTTTAAATAAAACAGCAAAAAGAAAGTGCAAGAGAAACATTAACAAACATGTTAGAAACTGAAGAATTGACCAAAATTAAAAAGAATTGAAGAAATTAAATAAAAAAGCAAGCTAAAATAAAGAGTGACAAAAAAACCCCCAGAACATATATTGTGGGTTATAAATGATGCAGACATCAAAGGGAAAGTACATCATCATCATCATCATCATCATCCACATTACTGTCAATGAACAAGTGCAAGAAAATATCATCAGAAAGTAGAATAGGTTTGAATCAGACCACAGGTTTTCTAGATTGTTCCAGATATTATGAGCAGAAAAAAACAAACGCTGATTCTCCTTGTTTAGTTAATCTCAGGATGTGAAAAATTGAAGAAAAAGTCTGCACTGTAAACTGAATTTTGACATTTTTGTTGTCCTGATGTATTATTTTATGTTAAATTAAACAAGCTTTTGGTATGTTGTCATAAATCAAAATACGTAATCAAACACGTCTTAAAAACACAAAAATCGTTCCATTCAATTCAAAATTTTAAGGCAGCCTTTTAACTCATATTTCTTAGATAAACATTTTACAGTGCACACACTTACTCCCAACTGTATTTATTCCAACTTTTCGATCACATTGATCTTTCTCAGGTCAAACTTTTCCTGCGTATGCCCCTCCCATATATACATATAACATCTGCCCCCTAAGTGGTTGGTTTACCCCAATGTTAAAAGAAGGAGTTAGGCACACATATAATCAATATATTCTTTGTCTCACAGGAGGGAAGAGATCTGAGAGCTGATGTGACATGTTCTCATTAAAGGGACTTGAGGCAAGATTAAGAAACGAAACTTGCGACTGGCGCGACTGGCGCTTCAGGTAACTGCAGCCATGAGTCAAGCCGTCACGGGGGCGTGCACAAACTGAAACTATTATGTTGTTTACTCACCTTTTTCTTCGTAGTTTCACTTCTTAGTATCTTTCAGTTGATCTGGATCATTTGCTGACGGCAGAAGTATCCATAACTGTCGCATACAGTGTTTTAATTTACTGCGACTGTCTTCTTCCTGTATTAAAACTGCGGATGTAGCGTCATTTGACGTCATGTTTGCAGGGCAGCGCGGGAAATTCGGACACCGAATTGCAGCGCATTTTGCAGCACACAGCCTGTCCAAGGCAACGGAGAGGAACATGGGTGAAACGTTATTTTAGGTATTTAGCGCTTCATCACCCATTAGTATGAAAAAAATTGACATGCATGTTTGTTTTGTTAAAAATTCCTGCCTCTAGTCCCTTTAATGGTCTTTGTAAAGACACGAGCAGCAGTAATCTAAATTAGTACTTTAAAAAAAAACACTTTTTAATCTTGCCTTGAGACAAAGATAGTGATTTCTGATTTGTGCATTGGTTGCTGTTAGATGTGTCTGTGGAAAAGCTGCAAAGGTTCCTGTTGGCTTAAATGACGACATCTGAACTGAACTAGTTACTGTTGTCTAAGTAATTTTTAGAGAGACATGTAAAAACTTCACTACAGCAGTCAAGCCTCCTGATAACAAACACATTAACTAGGGATGTTCAATATCAGCTTTTTTACCAATATCATTTTTACCAATATTGTCCAACTCTTAATTTCTGATATCTGATATCAACTGATACCAATCTATGCAGACAACTGTGAGGTTGTAGCTCTCATAATTTGAGAGATGCAACTATATTCTGCTCTGAGAGCAAAGATCCCCAAATATCGTTAACTCAGCCAGACGAGTTCATTTTGGACATCTGGCTGCCATCAGATACTAGCAGGTATTAGCCAACATGTGGCTAATTATGTTTTTGACAACTTGGTAACTTAACCAACAACTTAAAACCAGACATATTATCAGCAGCTTCAAAGCAAGTCAGTCTGTAGCAGCAGCAGCTGCACCGTAGTCACATGACTCTGAAAGGAATGCTGGGATATGAAGTCCTTCCACAATAACAGGGACTTTTCTACATACTGGAACAAGATCTTGAAGGATTTTGTAACAGAATCGCAAGATTATGCTGGTAAAAATATTGGTCTGACAAAAACTGATATTTAAGATATCGCATTTTAATACCCATATTGGTCGATATCAGACATCTCTAACATTAACAGGTTTTTAAAATAATGTTGAGCTAGTCCCCTTATTCCAAATATGGAATCCTGTGCCAGGAAGTGAATTTGAGAAGAGATTCAATAAAATAGCTTATTGACAAAATGATAACAACTAAGCTCCTACGAAAGAAAATGCACCACAAACAGCATTTACAGGAAGCTCAAAGCTCAGCTTTTCGTTTACAGTATTACCCTGACTGGATATTTATATTATTGCACTCACTCATTGCAGGACAAAAGATGGTTAGATTTTTCTTAAAGACAGTTTGATTGTTTTGATATTATTAAAAAAAAAATTTTTTGGGTTTTGTTTCCCCCCCTTTTTGTGTGTGCCCGTCTTTTGTCCTTTCTTCTTTTTGCGGTTGTTTTGTTTTAATTTTTCCTCTTCTGTTTTTTTTTTTTTTTTCCCTCTCCCCCGGGGTTTTTTTTTTTTTTTTTATTTTCTGTTTTTCTCGACCTCCTTTTCCCTCTTCTTCCCCCATATTTTCCACCAATGATTTTTTATCAGTCATTAAATCTTTGGTTAGATATGTATGAATGTTTAGGAAGGCTGCTCTGTACCACTAAATAAAATCAGTAATTACTGACCCATGGTTGGGTTATTACAGCTCAGTAAAGCCACAATTACAGAATTACCAGAAAACTTTCTGATACAATAACCTGTGGTAAGCTTGTGGTAAATAGTTGATGTGGCAGAAAAATGAAAGAAATAACTCCCTGAAATGAATTAAAACAACAAAAACACTATGGCCATGAACTTGTGCCAAACAAGTTGGGCTATTTTAAAACATTTTTTAAGTTTGAAGGTGATGCCTTTGAGAAATTGACTTTTTCACAACTTGTTTATAGATTTAGTCCAGCTCATAAACCTCCAGTTGAGGTGAGACGATGCTCCTCCTCCTCCTGAACAGCTGGGCGCTCTGTGAAAGTTACCATCTCATCTAGTTTTCTCTCCGTGTTTCCACATGTGTAAAAGATGAATCCTCCTGCACAGCTGCGTGAAATGCCACAAGACTCGCAGCGAGACACCTGCCTCCCAAAAACCTGAGGAGAGGAGCAGCCTGGAGCCGTAACAGAGGTTTGTTTTCCATCTGATCAGCTCCAGTGGATCAACACACCGCTGTGCTTCTCAGGACCCCAGGCCAGACTTTTCCCCCTCTTAATATGTGATGTTTACCTAAGACTGTAATGAAATCGCCTCCTCACCATCAAGCTGTGCTCTCTGTGAAGCTGAGGCTACTGACACTCTCAGCTGGAACAGATGTCATACAAGATCAAATGTGCAAGAACAATAAGGGATTATAAGCTGCTCTGATTACTTGATTACGTCTGTTAAGATAGTTTCTCAAATGATTTAGATTCTCCTCTGAGAAATCTTCTCACAGGGAAGTGTGTCAAATTCTGCTCCATTATACTTATTTTGGCCCATAAACTGACCTATACTGTTTAAATGGAGCAACTAAAATCCAGATCTTTCCTTTAAGTCTCCCCTGAAATATCCTCAAGCAGAAATTTGTATCTGGTTCTTTGGTTTCTGGGACATACGCAGTTGTGTGGGCACAAAATTAACATGTAAAGGATCAAATTATTCCATTACATAAATTATTCAATAGTATCCCATGGGTCTACACATGTGCAATATAAACTAACATTTGCTAGGGCTGTACTGATCCGATACCAGAATTGGATATCGGGCCGATATTGGTTGAGAAACCTGGATTGGATCAGAATGTGTCAAAATGGATGGATTTCCATGAAATCCATTCCAGCCTTTCTTTCAAGCACTTCTTCCTGAGTCTTAATTTATTTGTAACTATTTTATATATTATGTTTTAAGGTAAAAATTGATCATACCCACTGGCAAATAATATTATGAAGTTATTTCGCTATCCTGTTAAACCAGGGCTTTTAGAGGTGAGGTTTCAAAACAGACATATGTAACATCAACTTGGCCCAAAACCCAGCCAAGTATCTATATCGGGCATCGGGCGATGCTTTACCTGTGGTATTGGTTTCAGTATTGGAAGTGAAAAAGTAGGATTGGGATAGCCCTATGTACTTTTTATTGATGCAATATGTTTTTAACTTGTTTATTACTTTTTAAATTATTCTTTATTGTTGATATTTTTGTGCTTACTTTTTAGATTATTGATGCACTGAAGGGTTATGCCCCCCAAATCTTGTTGTATTATTATCATAATGACAATAAATGACAACTGAACTGAATTGAATTGAACTGAATTGAATTAAATTGAACTGAATTGAATTGAATACACATGTAGTTTGAGGCCCTTATCACAAGGTGTGCTTGGGCACAGGCCTGAACACATTTGACCACAAATTTTGTCCATGGGAATTCAAGTAGGTCAGGCCCAGGCCACCCACGCCCAGGCAGGGAAAAATTCACTGTGAATGCCATCCAGGCTGTGCCGGATGTGACGTGTGGGCTATTCACCCAACAAGAGAAGAGACCAAATCAACACTTGACCCTGGCGGCAAGTCTTCTTCTCTTTCTAATTGTCGTCGTTGGTGTAAAAAGCTAAAATGTAAAATATAAGTGCCTGGCTTAGATCAATAGTGGACAAGAAATCTCTCCAAGTAACCAAACGAGTTTCCTTCCTTGTTGATAAACTAACCCGTCGCTTGGCTGGTGACATAAAGGTTTGTTGCTTCCTTGATTGTTAGCTATCAATAAAGTTTCTCTAACATTGCCACATAGCGTCTTGGCACTGAAATTACTGAGCGTATCCCAGCCTGGTTCAAGCTCTGGCATGTGAACGCAACACAAGAATCCACGATCCAGGGCCAGGCACAGGCCCGAGGAAGCCATGTGAAAAAGCCTTAAGTGGCGTATGATTAGGAACTAGGGATGTCTGATTTTATTGACTGATATTGGCATTAAAATGTGATATCAGAAAATATCTGTCATTTTTTTTCAGACTGATATTTTTATCAGCACCATCAGTTCCATCAGTAGTGCTCCAGCATGTATAATAGTCCCTGTTATTGTGGAAGAACTTCATATCCCAGCATTCCTTTCAGAGTTATGTGACTACGGTGCAGCTGTTGTACAGACTGACTTACTGTGAAGTTGCTTATAATATGTCTGGTTTTAAGTTGGTTAAGCTACCAAGTTGTCAGAAACATTAGAATTAGCTACATGTTGGCTAGTACCTGCTAGTATCTGATATCTGGCAACCAGATGTCCAAAATGAACTCCTCTGGCTGAGATAAGGATATTTTAAGATCTTTGTTTTTGGAGCAGAATATAGTTGCATCTCTCAAAATATCAGATACAATCTCACAGTCGTCTGTATATATCGGTATCAGTTGATATTGGATATTGGAAATTAAGAGTGGACAATATTGGATATTGGATATCGGTAAAAAAAAAAAGCCAATATCTAACATCTCTATTGGGAACAAAAGGATTGGATCCCTCAAATGTCAATGATGCTCCTCTCTCACTGATAATTCAGTTCAATTCAACTTTATTTGTATAGGATCAAGTCTATTCATAATAGCCTAGCTAAGGATAAAGCCTGTGTTGGTGAGAGACAAACTCACATCTCAAGGTGATGGAGCTTTTTTGTAGCAGGTCTCAGACTCTGGAATAACCTGCCTCTTAACATCAGATCTGCACAGCCGTTAAAACCAAGTGGCAACCTCCGGCAGAAAAAGTGAAGCCGACCCGGAAGTCCGGAAAATTGCAGTTCACCTTTCATCCACTAGGGGCGGGCTCCACAACAGAGTCAATCCCCATAGACTGTCATGTTAAATAGAAGATGTTTCAGCATTTCAGAAATCGGAGACTGTTAGCGAGTTTTTAAATAATGTGCATGCGCAAGACCAACCTGCTAGATTTACAGCTCCCTCCCCCGATCACAGAATAACGTTCATGAGCCACTCCGGTGTTTAGCAGACTAACTGCTAACATTCTGCTAACTGCTAGCAGAATGATTGTTAGCGACCTGCTTCAAATGTCAGGCGAGAGTGCACCGCGTCCAGTACGCAGTTTTACTTTCGCCAATCAATCACTCTCTTTGATCAGTCTCGCTTATTACCCATTGAATTGACCGTCAATCACTCTTATATGGTAGTTAAAGTGATTGACGAGCCGGTAGAAGACAAATGGAAAATGAAAGGAATGCAGAGATGATTGGCGGATGTTTATTTAGCCCCATTACTTTCACAGCTGATGTATAATAATATTTATATAATTACAGTTTTTAATTAATCATAGCGTATGAGGTAGCGAATCCAATTTTGTTAAATATTCCACAAATTGTTAAAAGAAACATCCTCTACAACACCTTTAACTGTCTTAGTTTAAAGTTCTTTATTTGTTTGAATTGTGCATCTTTTTTGTTTTAACTGCCTTATTGTATTGATTTTATTTACTGCACAACTGTCACACATTTTATCAGTTTCAGGTGTATTTTTTAGCCAGCTGAAACACTTTGGGCAGCATGAGTTGTTGAAAAGTGCTATATAAACAAACTTAATCTTGATCTTAAACCTTGGAAGGTGAAGACTTGAAGTGATCAATTCTTTTTCCTGTAATTACTGTTTTTCCAGGGAGTGGATCACTGACACTCCTGCACTGCTTGACCAGGATGTTTGCTGAGCCACATTTACTCAAGATGCTGTCAGGGAAAAGTATTTGAGGGGGTTTTAAAAGAAAATACAAATGAAACCTGAAAAGTTTTATGTTTTAATAAATGATACGTGTGGAATATGTGTTAGTACATTTGTCCTCAAAATTATTCATACCCTCCAACTCAAGAAGGACAAAAATCAGTTAAATAAGTTGAAATTGACAAAAGTAATAAAAGATAAAATTCTATGAAAATCAAGACACTGATTTTTAATTGTAGTTTAAAAGAAATATTAAAAACAAACACAAAAATAAAACAAATAAACAAGCATGATGGGGCTCCAAAGTAAAAAGTTTGTTGAGCAACGCTTTGAGGCAATCACTGCAATCTGGTATTTTCTTTGATGTTCAAAAAGACTTCTGCACCTGCACCTATTTTGGTCCACTGTTAATGGGAAAGTTACTCTAATGTGTCTGGGACAGCTTTGCTTGTTTGTTTTTGTAAATGATTATTTTCAACCATAGTTCAAAAGTAAAACAATTACATTGAATAATCATTTTATATTTTTTTATTTATGATTACTTAATTTAGTTTCCTGTTATTTGAATTACTATTTTGAATTTAGTCTTTTATTTAATTGGAGGGTATGAGTAATTTTGAGGACGACTGTAAATAAAAAGTGCGTACTTCTCCCTCCTGCCTTTAGGGGGCGCCATGTTTAACTTCTTTTCTATTTAAGTAACCCCCTACTTGCCTTCTTCCTATTGGCCAGTCTTGGGTTCTCTTCCTGATACGTCACTCAGTTTGCAGTGGTGTTTAGTTTGGTTTACGGATGCTGAGGAGTCTTGTCGGTCTTCAGGCTGTTAATTCACCCACAGTTTTGATCGGTTTCGTCGCTCGCTTCGTCAGCAAACTGTAAACATTTACCCGGACAGAGATGGCCCAGTGTTCCGAGTCTGCTAACGCCGGTTCTGCGGTGAACGGAGGACCGGTGAAGAGGAGGAACGTGGCTGTCATCACCGGCATCACCGGGCAGGTAACGTGTCTGAGTCGCTCCGCTTCCCCGTCCAGGTCAGCCGAGGTGTACGCTCATTTTCTGCGAGTGAAAGTGACAGAAACTAGCTTCGTTTTTGTTTTTATGTTGCTGCTGCCTCTGAAAACCCGCAAAGAAAATCACTTCTGTGTCAAATGCTGCCGGTGTTCTCACCTGTTTCAGGTGTCACCACGTTGGACTTGGACTGGAAGTCCGACCAACTGGTTATTCTGGCTGCGCGAGGCAGCCCTACATCATTCATGCGCAGCTTTTACAGCAGGGGTTGTCAGTTAACCAGGAAATGAAAACCATCAGTGAACACTCCCGTTTTTCACTTTGAAGGCTTGTGTGAATGTGGGAGGCGCGTGCATTTATACGGTTCATTTATTGATCTTTTTATAGCACGCTGCATTATAACAACATACTTTATCAGCTACATGCTTCATTTCAGATAAAGTCGTAGGGCTGATAATGACAGGGCTGCCTTAGGAGATGGACTGGTCTATAAAAATACAGAAAAACAAATATTAGCAGATTAGTTGACACAATTATGTGATATTTGTCATTAAATCTTCACATGATGGCTGGACCACCAAACCACACTATAATCCCACTCATCAGGACACTTTAAATTGAAGACCTGTAGAGGTTGCTGAGATTTGTTGGCTCTTTTGGGTGATATGATGTGTGTTATGAGTTCAGGTGAATTTTTGAGTACCAAGGAATTAAAGTTAGGTGTTGTAATTACTGTACTCTTATGTCCTTATTAATTATTCCTTGGTTATAGCATGTCCGACTGATTAAATGAATGAATGAGATGTGGAATGTTAATTTGGACAACGACCTCTTCTTTGACAGCATCAGTGGAGATGCCATGATATACTGACCTTGTAGATGAGCTTGAGTCTAGTGGAATCAAGGTCCACTCAGCCTGCTGACAAAAGTCCTTACCCAAAGCTGCACGTGATGTTCCTTTCTACTTTTTTTTTTTTTGCTCAAACTGCTAAATCAACTCAAATTCTAATCAAGAATACGAAATATGTATTTAATCCATGATTTTAACCCTTTAAACTAGGGCTGAACGATATGGAAAAAATTTCATATCTCGATATTCATGCCAGACATCTCAATATCGATACGATACGATATGACTACAGGTTCGTTGAAAACCAAGCACTTTGGTGGAAAGTGCAGTTGTTTGTGACTTCCAGAGCTTTATATGCAGGACAACGCAGGAGAAATCTATATCTTTTAAATAGTTGCTTCGATATTAATATCTTGAATGTCCATATCTCAATATAGAACGAAACGAATATCTTTCAGCCCTACTTTAAACCCCAATTTGATCACAATATGTCAGTTTTAGACTGAAATTCACATAAAATGTGTCATTTTCCATATAGTACATTTAAGATTGAGTTAAAAGAAAAGAAAACCCTAGAACTCCCCAAAAATATGTTTTATAGAAAGAAACTTAAAAAAAAAAAATAATGGTGACATTATGTAAGTAAGTTGGTATAACAAGGGTTAAAATAATTTAAAGTACTATATTTGACAATTCTGTCAGGGACTAGAGTTGACTGAAATATTTGAAGGAAATAAGGGAAAATATTAATCTAATTTTGTTATAGCAGTTTTCGGGAGACTGCTTGTTTTATCCACTAAGAGGGGTAAATTGAAGCGACCTACATGCGTCAATTTAATTTTGTTTTAATTGCTATTTTCTCTGGATTACGGATGCACAATATAATTGGCCCCCTATCGGTATCGGCCTATAGTGACCTTTAAACTGAGTATCGGACATCGGCCACCCCACCGATATTTAATCGATCAGTCTAAAAAATAAATACTTCTTCTTCTTCAGCGCCTCTTCGCTGTTTCTAAAGTAAAAAAACAAAAACAAACTTATACAAAAACTTCTTTTTACATACTTTAAAACTTCTAAAGACTAGGGGTGGGAAAAATATCGATACACTGAAATTTTGTGATATTTCCATATGCTGTTATCATATTGACATTTAAAAACACGGTATTGATCTATTTTGCTAATGAAATATTGTGATATTTCATCGTTCTGTCACTAAATCTCGGAATAATTCATAAAAATTACGCGATTTTTCTTTTACTGTAGCACTTTGAGATTGCGTTCAATGTAAAGGGCAACACAAATAAAAATTATTCTTTATAAAATTAGCATATGTTGATATATTGACATTTAAATATCGCAATATTTCATCATTCTGTTACAAAATTTTGCCAGGATTTACAAAATATTGAGATATTGTAACAGAACGATGTAATCTTTGATACTGCGTTTTTGAATATTAATTTGATATCAGCATATAGATATTGTGATATTTCAGTGTATCAGTATTTTTCCCCACCCCTATTTTTTAAAGTGTTGGAAACGGATAACAAAACTGCTATTTGCAATGACTGCTTATTTTTTTCAGCTTTAATATTGGTATCGATATCAGTTATTGGCCACATGAGTTTTAAAATATCTGCATATCAGATATCGGCCAAAATTCCAATATCCTGCATCCCTACTCTGGATGATTGAAAAGGATTTTACATTGTTGCTCCATCAGTTCAACTTCAAGTTCAACTCGCACCAAAAAAAAAAAGCAGCAAAGCCTTATGCATTTTGTTCCTTAAATCACATTTCTTATGTGAACTCGTGTAAAAGATAATAAAATAAAGTGAAATATATGCGTCATTGTTGACCTTAGACTATGTAAATATGGATGAAAGACATTTGACATCACCCACTGGTTTGTCAACTACTAAATTTCACACACAAGAATCTCAGCAGGCAGTTCCACTTGAACACAGATATATCTTTATGTTATCACTGTCTTAAACCCTTTTAAGAGGCACTTGATGTTTCTCTATTGGGAATTAAGTTAAAGTTTCTATGTCACATGTCAAAGTTACCTCCAAGAACATACCTCTACTGAGTCAACATGCAAGTCTTATGTTACACATTAGCCACCTTTCCAATCTTCCGGGTCACCAAGTAGGCTGACAAGCCCATGTAGAAGCTCAGTTTCATCCATCTGCGAGAGCTTTTCTTATTCTTATCTTATCTTAAACACACGATAAAACACCTGCTGCAGAGACGGATCATTGTGGCCTGAAGCGTTTCTGTTTCATCCGTGATGAGGCAAGATTTCACAGCAGAAAGTTTATAATTGAGCACAAATTAAGTTACTCACAAAGACCCAGAGAATCTGATTGCACTTAACAATACCTTGTCTGAACATAATGTCCTAAAAAGACAAATCATGATCAGCTTTGTGTTCTTTATTAGTGAAGATAACTTCGAGCAGCTGTTTTTCCTTTGGCAGTGTTTAAGACAAACAGCCAGACCTTATAGTCTAAATAATAATGGATCAAGTAAACCAGCTGAACAGCCAGTTTTTGGACTCATCTCACACTCCTGTGAGATACTGTGATCTATGTGAGCAGGTTGGTCTCATTCTTTCTTTGAAAAAGGGCTGTTACCGCCTGTAGGCTGAAACATTTATCATTTCTGGGCTGCGCAGTGGGTGTAATGTTCATGAGAGTAACAGATCTAGACAATGGACAAAGAGGTGTGCCAGCATTGCACATTGACTCCTCCTGGTTAAATAATGGCTGTAATAATTACTTGTGAGTGACAACGTGGGGTTACATGGTTACATGACGCACTTCGCAAGATCATGATGTCAAATATGTTTCTCATGTTACTCATCTGTTTTTTCTTTCTTGCTGTTTCTGTGCCTGGAAGTTGTCATTACCACACTTTAAATAGGAAATGACAGAAACCCATGTGGGACTGAATCTTACATCAGATTGAAGACTGAAATGACATGCTTAGCTTTTCTTACATCATTAGTGATGAACTGATCATTTTCCATTTTAAGATTTTTTTTTTTAACTGACATTGGCTATCAGTTTTATTTGAAGCTAACTGGAATATCTTAATTAAAAAGGCAGAATTGGTCAACTGTAACATCCTACTGATGCGTCGTTAACTGGATTATACAGTGTGTATATATATATATATATATATATATATATATATATATATATATATATATATATATATATATATATATATATATATAGGGTGAGTATGGGTAAAATGGGACAGTGGGCAAACTGGGACAGTTAAGCTTATGACTACTATGTGCAATAATTTCTTTATGCTGCAATTTACAATACACACCAGTCTGTTATTTATTTATTTATGAATATTCATATATGGTACACACCCACTTGTCTGTAAAATTACCACACTTATTCATTATTTATTCATTGTGTTTTTAAAACTCCTGTGCAGTCTACTTAACTTATTTTAATTTATCCTAATCTATTCTTGTCTATGTTTGTAAGTTTTTTTCTGTCTATGGATCACCGCGAGCATCCGTGAATTTTCGCCAAATTCGTCACACCCGGTTAGGTAGGGGGTGAAAACATCGCTTCGTTGCATAGGGGAGCCACTGAATTACCTGCTTCATTACTCGTCAATCTTCGTTTATTCTACTTTGGAAATACCAAGAAGTCCTGCTGTGTATGGCTGCCATAAACATATCTATCACACGGACAAGAGAAGATGTTTGTTCCAGTTCCCAAAACAACAGAAAAAGTCCCGAACAACATGCTAAGTGGCTCGCTGCTATCAAGCCCATAAATGCTGACAGTTCACGCTGGAAACCATGGAAACATCTAACAATATGTTCGGATCACTTTGTGACTGATAAAAAAAGCATATAATGTGGTCTCACTTTTTAAACCCTGTAGTTGTTTTTGCACCGATGATAGAAAACACCATTAAATCAGTGGATGTACAGAATCACAGCGCCGCCCGCTGTTCCCGTCTCCTCAGGACTGTTAACGATTACGTTCATCTAGATTACTGCCATCAATGTTCCCACATAAGAATAAAAGCATAAAAAGCGGCAGAAAAGCATTTGCAGCATTATAAACATGCACAGTCATAACCAGTTACATACAGATGAGACTGCCGGTAATTTATAGCTTTATCAATGAGAGTAAACTCCTGAGAAGTACATCAAAGAAATGCCACCATTTCTTAAAAATCTGGGGAAAATTAATATTCTATAAAAAATAAATGGCTTGAACACGGGGCTTACCTGATGAAACCAAATACATCATGAGATCGGGAAACTGATCATCAGGCTGTTATGTACAGGTAGGTTCGTATAACCAGGCTGTAGCAGCAGAAGATGGGCATCACTTAGTCCAACAGATACTAGTTTAGCTTCGTATCTTCTTCTAGTGTCGGCAGTAAGACTTTCAGTATAACTGGACGTCATTTCTATAATATTTCAAAGACAGTCCGGCGGAGAAAAAAAATTAAAAAGGGTACAAAAACAGTTTTTGAGGCTCATAGTCCATCAGACGGCGTTCAAATACGAAGCATGTTTTCACCGCTACCAGCTTCGTGGTCACGTGACTTCCGGGTTGTGACGTAGGCTCGCGCTGATCCATACCTTTGGCCAGACTGGTCTGCTGTATGACATGTTTGATATTATCGCAAATCGTAGTGACGCAACACAATCAACAACCAATAGCTGGATGAGCTCTGAAAGCAGCGGAAACTGGTCCGACCTCTAGAACCGTCAATACAGTCATTGCTGCCCTATAAGACCAACATTGTGAAATATAACACACACATGCGCGCAGATCCATAGCTGATCCATTATGCATGATCAACAGAACCATCTGAACTCAGCTGTCGGGCTCAGCAGCAGTAAAAGACACAACCGCATCGCTGTTTACCTGTGCGTACTGCAGCTCTCAGTTTAATAGGGAAGACGGCGGCTTGACACATTTATTGTTTCATCAGTCCAGTTTCTCCGCGAGTTCTTTTTCAAAGATGAGCAGCAGAAGTTCAGTCTCACTGTGCGCTTCGTAGCTCTGCAGGTGCACCTTCAAACAGGCAGTGTTACCTGAATATAAACAGTCCACATGGGAAAAGCATCCTTGTCGAGTCCAACATTTCCATTATAGACGGAAACTGATGTCCTCCATCCATTTTCCATTTGATGAGTTGCGCAAACAGTCAGTTCAGAGGCCTCCAAACCAAGTCCATAAAGCTGCTCTGCGTGCGTAATGCATCCAGCTGGTGAGACGCGTCTGACGCAGACAGCGGGGAGGCAGCAGCTTCATTAATCTATGAGTCACTCTGAAAACGGTTGTTCAGGTCGACCAGCTGTCTGTCAGAAACAGAGAACTCTGTTTCATCGGTATTAGCAGCAGTTACCACTCCGCAATGCCTGCTGGTGAGTCTGACCTACAGTCAGGTCTGGAGATTGCCAGATGCGCCAGCTGCCGGCACACTCGTGTTCATAGAAATACACAATTGTTGCATGCATTGACTTCAATGTCAAAGCAGTCACGTGACTCATGGAGAACGCCACGAGAACCCTGCACTGTCTTACTGCAGAACACACAGCAGCAATCAGATTACTGACAATAAAAACTAAGTAAATATTGGTGCTGCAGACATGCTGGTCACTGAATGTTCTCGGTTACAGAGCAGATTATGTTTTTCATTTGTACTGTTTTATCTGGTTTTATACTGTGTCTTTGTGCGCTTTGATAAGGTGCTTTCAAATAAAATGTATTATGATGATGATGGAAACAAATTGCATGATGGGAAAAATGCTGAAAAAAATGCTGAAAGAATCTAGTTGTAGTCTTGTAAATAGTGACCCTGCTAGACTACAGTCTGTAAAATCCCAGTCTGTGACTAGGCTGAGACTAAAAACTGTCTTTAGATGTGAGCTAGTGTGAGATGGTGGTCTTCCAGGAGTATTTTCTAAATCTTTAAAAAGTCCTCTGATGTAAGCCTGGCATGAGTTAGCAACGCTTGTTCATTAAATTATTGCGGCTGGAATTTGTGCTAGCACCGGCTATTTCTGTATGTTGAACTGGACATTTCCTCCTCTGCTGTTAGCCATATGTCTCTTATGGTCTTCTCGTGGTCTTCTTTTTGTCTTTTTCGTTTTGGAGAGGGTGAATCCTTAAACTAGAACTGGACCCAGTGTTCAAAATCCCCACTCTTGCCAAAGATATTGAAATTAGTTGGGAAGTCAACCATTTTTCTACCACGAGGTATCGGTAAGTGCTCGCTCGCTGTTTTTGTTGCCATTTTTTCCCGTTGAGATAAGTGACCGGACTACTTGCAATACGGAGTAATATTAGGTTAACCGTAAGACCACAGGTTAAAAAAATAAAGATCTGTTACCCATGACACGGTCATTATACAAAAATAATGACCACTTAAATGTTGCATTCTAAAGAGCCGTGTGATAAATATATATAATCATCGGTTATCCAGACACAAAACTTTTACATGTTCTATTTTAAAAATCCTGATTTGTAGCATATGGGTGGTTTGTTACAAAATCCACCAAAACCACTTTATCCTCCTCATCAACCAAGTTTCGGACAGTTTGTAAGGGGGAAGTTCAGGATTTTTGACATAGGGCCTCATTTCCAAGTGAGCCAGAATGTTACTTATCACTGAAGATGGTTTCAACATATTTCATTCATTATTCTAGTTCCAGGAGGTCGCCAATGCTAATGATAGGCTAGCAGATTGCTATTGACTTGCACTATCATTAATAACAATCTTATGAAACTCCACAGAACATCCGAGGCAAATCATTTATAACTTTAGACTATCTGTGTACTGTAAATGCTGCGCTAATAGAATAATGTTACAAATAAAACTAACCTGAATTTCGTTGCATTTTGATTGTTGCTGCTGAGACACTACAAAGTTTTACTTCCTGTATTTGGCAGCAGAGTGATGTCTTCTGCTGCTACATGCATGAAGAAATTTGATTACACAAATATAAAGTCTAAAATAGTATTGTAGTCAAGACCGCACCAACCAAGACCAAGACATTTCCGAGACCAGGGAGTACCGAGACCAAGAAAAGGTCAAGACATTTAGAGGTTGAGACCGAGACAAGACCAAGACTTTCACAGACCGAGACCGAGACGAGACCAAGACCTTTACGGACCGAGACCAAGCCGAGACCAAGGACACAAATATCAAAGAAAAATCATAACAAAACATCAAAATGTGAGGGTTTTTTAAAGTTAACTTTTAAACAAATATGACAACAAAAATTAATCGTTGTTCTGTTGTTTTGAAAGCAGCACTATGAATTAAATAAACTATAAACTAATAAATTTAGGGCAAACATCAATTTTAACTATTGCCAAGTTGGGAGAAATCTCTTCTTATTTTCTGTCATTTGGTCTCTTTTTAATCTCAGTGTCTCTTTTAGAACTAATGACAACAGTATAAGTAGCCTACTCCTATATGTAGGCCTATATAAGTTCTGCATATCATCTGAAATTTCTGCAGTGTCATCATCATCATCATCATCATCATCATCATCATGTTGAAAAGTTTTACAAAGAACTATTTTGTTTAGTAATGAGACAGTTTGCACAAACATGAAATGATATAATCATTACTAAAAGTTTATAATCAAACAAAATTCAGATTCACAACGAACCTGAAGTAAACACGCACGCTGCATGAGGTGAGAACCATGTAGACTCAATCACAAATGCGGAAACAGGGAGTTTGTTCAGTAAATATAAACTCTACATTAACCTGGAGACAATACTGACCCTGCTAAGCATCACTGTTTCAGGTAAGATGTTCTTAATGATCTCTGATGTGAAATAATTACTCTGCATACCTGAAGTCTGAAAAAATAACAGGGATTTGCTGTGTGGATGATCGATCTCTGATCAGTGACTGAACAGCTGATGATGCGGTGCTTTGTGCCTTGGCAGGCGGAAGAAGTAGTTCAAACCTATTTGTACGATTTAGTTAGTTTTCACGGTGTTCATCGGTGATAATAAATTTGAAATCAGATTTAGCTTAAGAATCAGTTCTATAATACAGGTGGTTGGTCGGGGGAAGAATCACTATTTCAGTATCAATCCGCACAGAAATCGTCTTTTCGGGTAAATGCTTTTGAGCTTCATGGTTTTTTGGTCAATTTTATTATAAATACTGAGGTCCTGGTCCAGACCTCGGTATGCTATGGTATGGCAATGGTAGCTACAGTAATGCTTACAAGTTCACACAGCCGCTCTCCTCCTGACGGCTCGCGCATCTCTGCAGGTGTGCGCAGGAGGTGCTTGGTCACAGTGCAGCTGCAGGGAGACGTAACACTACCGATGGTTTTAAGTTGTCATTCGCTGTTTTTAAGAGGCTCCTTTTCCACTCTTATCAGCAGCTAAGTTATGGACAAAAAGCCGATCAGCAGTGGTCTCGACCGGTCTCGTTCAAAAATCCCGAGACCGCCCTGTCCGAGACCGAGACAAGACCGAGACAAAATGCTGTCGATACCAAGACGAGACCGAGAACCTAAAAAAATGACCAAGACCGATCTCGAGTACTACAACACTAGTCTAAAATATGGCCATGTCTGAAAGGCATGAGGATATGTCAGATTTTGAAGATGATTTCAAACTTTTCTCATCAAACTAACTGTCACCATGTCTCTATGTACTGAAATACACTGACAAAGCTGGTAAGAAACTAGTTCCTCAATATGTAATGCAAAATTTTTCATACAAGGCTAGTTTTACTTGTTTAACACATGAGTTTACTAGTTTAACACGGCATTTACACAGATAGGCTTGCTGATTTGCCTCGGATTTTCTGTGAAGTGGATAAGATTGGTTTTAATGACAGGCTAGCAGATTCCTATTGACTCACACTAGCATTACAGTGCTTTCCACAAGCGCCGGCTATATAGCCGACTACTCAACTAAGTCCAGGCGGCTACTGGTCGGGATTCCGTGCAGTGACGCGTGACTTTTACGCGGTCTGTGACGCATGCAGCCAAAATGAAGCTTCCACATTCAGGCTTCCCCACCGTAGTTTCCCTTATAGATACTTCGGTGAGTCCCGCTGTGACACTGTTCTTTTCTCCACCTGAATGCTGAGGAGCATCTGTGGTGAAATTATCTCCTACTCGTTAGTTTCACTTTTAAACTCTGCTGCTCCGTCGCAGAGTAAACTATCAATTCATCCATCCGCTTTGAAACCAGTGGTATCGTGGGGCTCTTGTCCCGTGCCTCGTATACTTATTCGTATATTTATGCAGGCTTCGTATTATAAGGTGACGAAACGTCCTCTTTTACCTGGACATGTCGTCTCTTTGAAAGGTAGAAAATGCGCCATGTTTTTCAAAATCATCTGGGAAGGAGCCGCAGCACAGAGAAGCTAGTTTACCTGGTGATCACGTCACCTGTTAGCGGCTGCACGGGACAACGGGAGCACACTATAACCCTATATACACTATACCACACTATATATATATATATATAAATATATAAATAAATAAATGTAGATATGGAGAAGATCTCCATATCAGACTCACAAAGAAGTGGCTCCTCTCTTCTTAATGTCCTTAAAGAGTAGATTACACAGTGTTTGATTTTTACAAGATTGCTTGAACAAGTGGCAGTAATAAAAACCTGTCCTTTTGTGCACATAAATGCGAGTGCATTTGAACATCTGTCAGATGTAGTCGTGCACACGCAGAGTAACGTGTGTTTCTAGCCGATGATTTGCATCAGAGCAAACAAGCAGAAACCAGAGGGATATTTCATGGTACGAGCAGAAGCTGTCACTTGAGCGTTCCCAGAATGCAGCCCTGGAGAGACGACTATCGGAGGTCCTGGAAAGTCATTTTCAGCATCTCGCATTCCTCTGTCAGGCAGCAACTTCCAAAGCTCCGTCTCCCCATGCCCTCTTTAACAGACGAGAAGAATAACAGCATTAATTCATTTTTATTTTGCTGGTCATGGCATTTCTGTGGAATACTGAGAGCTCATGCAAGAGGCAGGCAGGCATCTGGATACACCATCTCAGAAGTCACTCGCGAGACCACAGGGGTCACTGTGATGCCATAAATCACCTCGCTAACTACTGTCCATAAATTTCAGGGCAGCATGCTGCTCATTCTGAATATTTTTGACTGTTGTCTCAGTGTGAAGTATTGGGGCGAGTTGGTGTGAGTTATAGGAGACCACCTGAGTGCCAAGGCAAAGCTGCCGAGCTGTGCGGGGACTCTGGCTGATAGTTCTGTTTTATGAGCCGGGGTTACAAAGAGGACAGGTTCACCCACTCTGTTCTGCAGTAAAACTTTACTTTGGCTTTGAGGTTCACACTTCTTTCTTCATCTTCTCAGCCTGTGAAAACAACTCTGTATTGCGTTATGACCCCTCTGGCTGTTTGACGTTCATCGTAAAAGCCCCCGTTTTTGATCCTTTGTTACCGTTTGATGCACTTTCATACCCCCCTCTCGCTCTCCTCCGCTAGCTCTAGCGTTAGCAGAGTCTGAGCAAGTGCCAGCAATAATAATCATAAAGCTAAGAATCCGTGCACACATCTCCTCTGTTGCTCATAACGGTCACTGATGGCTCCTTTAAGACTGATTCCTCCTCTGACAGAAGTCTGGCAGCTTCTGGACTCGCAAGAGAAGAGACGCAAGTTGAGCCACAGTTGTAAAAAGCTGAATTAGCTGCACACTCAGCCTTAACAGTAGAGTTTACGAACCAGCTCAGGATATAGTGATAACAGGGATGGGTTGATAGTAAAGTGAATCAAATAATACTGAACATTATAGAATCATAGTTTTATGTACAGCTTTAGGAGCAAAACACAACAAGAGTTTGATTCTTCTTTTATTTTGTTTGTTAAATCAAAACCAGAAACATCCTTTATCATTTAAGGTTGCTGCGTGAAATATTTGAGATGATCTAATGGAAGAAATACAATATTCAAACTGATGGTTTCATTATTGTAGATTCATTAAACAAGAGGAAGGATGTGTCTTTGTTTGAATTGCTTTGAAATGAGCATGAAACCATGGGTTCCTGCCCCTCTGTCATGTTACCATCACTGGGGGGGAGGATTTACTTGGCTGCAATTTACAACCTATACCACTAGATGTTACTACATCCCTGACACTGGAGCTCTGGGGCAACCTGCATCTCTAGGATGCCAAAATGCATGGTTTGAATTGTCAGCTGAGCTTAAATGTTAAGCTACTTATTTGGACTACCTTTTGTATTCTGTAGCCTTTTTCAGAATTAACTGAAAAATGGAGGCAGTTTAGGGGCAGTTATCCAGCTTTGATACAAACACCATCTATACTGCTGGCGATTTTTTTTTATGTGACCATGACATCAGCTAAATCAAATTAAATCAAATTTATTTATATAGCCCTTTACAATAGCCATAATGTACTGAAAGTGCTTCAACAAGAGAGTCATCAAAAAGCAATTGAATAGATAAAACGAGTACATAAAAACAGTTAAATGAACATTAAACACAACTGGAAAGTGCTACTGTGCTGCAGACCCTAGAAGTGCTAAAAGGAAAAGAGAGAGGAAAGATAATAAAAATCCGAAAGTACAATTGAAATAAGAAATATATATATATTTATATTTTTTCAATACAAAAAACCCCTTAAAAACTTTTTCATGCCTTTTTTAACCATTGTGCTTTTGTCCACAACAGCTTATTATCAGGGTCATACTAGACATGAAAAACAAAGTGGATCTGAATGTAGTTGAACGCAGATCCACTGAGTTTTCAACACAGAGCTCATCATCAGAACACAAGTTGATGAAGTAAATTAAACCTCTGTATTGTTCAATATTGGATACATGGTGCCAATCATCCATATAACAAGAAACTAAAAAAACAACAAAAAAACCAACAAATTACTAAATTATAATTTAATATAATATATTTCTTTTGAACTGTAGTAGAAAAGAAATAATAATAATAATAATAATAAGAAGAAGAAAAATAATAAAACAATAATAGTAAAAAACAAACAAAACTGTCCCATACAAATGAAAGCACCTTGTCCATGAACAGTGGACCAACATACCTGTCAACAGGTGCAGACGTCTGATTGAACATTAGAGAAAACGCCTGATTGCAGTGATTTCCTAAAAGTGTTGCTCAGCAACATTTTTGCATCGGAGCCTCATCATGTTTGTTCACTTGTTTCATTTTTTTCGTGTTTATTTTTTTTTTTTTTTCTGTTGAACCACAATTCAAAATCACTTTCATGACGTTTACAAAGTTTTTATTTATTGCTACTTTATTTTGTTAATTTAAACATATTTCATTGACAGCTGATTTTTTTTTTCATTGTTCGATTGTAGGGTATGAACAATTTTGAGGACGACTGTATGTAGTAAATAGCTTTTCAATTTTGATTTAAAAAGGCAGAGATCAGTAGTGGCACGAATGTAGCCAAATACTTTCCTTTTTAATTTGTTTTCATGCTCATTGTTGACATACATCAAGTGTAGTATGTAAAAAATTACAACAACACAATGTGATGTGCATTTATTAATACAGAAAACAGACCTGATGCTCCAGTTGTTGGAGTGTTTTATGAGTAGAGAAACTGAGATACTGCAGCAGAGCTGGATGGGTCTTGATGGATCAAAGTTCAGCAAGTGTGAGTTCAATTGAAGGCTGGTGAGTCAGGAATCATCAGCTTGATATTTGCTACCATGTGCTGCCTAAAAAGCCTCCTAATAAATAGGAAAAGCCAATGCCCTGGCTTCATCGTTTGGCCTACAGACAGCATATTTGCACATTTAAGCTTTGTTGAACAAAGGTTGAGGCCACGTTTTTCTGAATAGTGCTCTGATGTAGTTTATATCCAGATGGTCTCCTCTGAACTCACTTGTACCATGGCTGTGGAAAGGCCTTTTTTCTAATGTAACTGTATACAAACCACATGCATCCAGTCAAGGCTGGGCACTAATGTATGTGCTAGAAATATGAAACTGTGTGTAACTGCAGACAACAGTCCTGCTTGTTGTATGTCAACAGCTAACTCTCACTGGTAAAACAACTCTGTGCAGAACTTGGGATGATTATCTTGGACATTTAGCTTGATAAATCCTTTTTTTTTTCCATTTAATTGCTCCATTATGTTAGATATTAATCACACAATAACTAGCCAGATCTTATTTTGTGTCGTTATTCTGATGCTCCGGCTAGGTTGTTGGGTATTTATATATCTAGGTTATGGTTTATAGCTAAAAACAGCCATTGGCTGCAGTCGTACATGCCTGAAACGTTACAGCAGCCCTATCTGTAGTTTTTAGTTACATCAGTGTTTCTGTTCACTGACATGCCTGAATGGTCCTAAATTAGAGGAGAGAGTTTCAGGCTGCTCTTCACACAGCTGTGAGTGTTTGTGTGTGATTGTGTGTACGTTGTGGTCTGTGATTACAGCGTCATTACACCATATCGGGCCTTAATGGCAGAGCGGGGCTGTGCTTGCCAGCTTCTGCCTGTGGTCTAAAGAAAACACATTAAAGTGATTCATTTGTACGTTATGCACAATGACAAATAAATGCACGCATGCCCCCTGTGTTTACATGAATGTGTGTCTCATGCCAGCAAGCAGAAGACTATTGTTGGACACAGTCAGATAGGTTTTCCTTCCGCACTTTTTTATGTTTGGCAGATGATGTCAGTCTAATAGAGACAGAGCTGGCCGCTGATACGATCAACAAGGTCCTCATTTCACTGTTTCGCCAGCAGAGGGGACCAGACTCTCACCTTTTCTATCATTAGTCTGGTTTAACCGCAGATTCATCCCAGCCAAGAGCAAATATTTGCTTTTTTTGGGTCCCATAACAGTCATAAACTGAATATATTTGGGGTTTTAACCATTGGATGGATAGAAGCAGGAATTTAATTAAGTAAACAGGCTGAGGAAATAATAGTACCTGTAACAGCAGTGCCTCATTCTCATGCAGATTTTAAATAGTCCAGTAAATGTGTTAGCTGTGGAGTCAGGGCATCACACACTCTCCAACCTCTTAATGAAAGCACATGATGATGATGCGATAATGATGATGATGGGAATGTTGATTGGAGCTAATGACTGTAGTGGAGAGAGGAGGGAACTTCTGATGAGTGAAAATTGTTAACATTTTTCAGACACATGGACTCATTTAGCCCAACATCTACACTAGATTTACTCTGTCCCAATTTCATATCCATTTTCTTAACTTTTGAGTTGGTAGTTTTGTATTTCATTAGGGTTAGGACGATAACAAATTTTGGTGGACGATATATTGTCCCACATATTATTGACGATAAACGACATTATTGTCGACATTACCAGGAAGTACATCTTTTCAAATGCAACAGTTCAACTTTTATTTCACATTGGACTGTCCAGAACCAGAACTTTTACATATCCTAAATGAATAAACAAACAAAAAACAGAAAAATAGAATAAAAAAAGTCAGGCTTTGCAATAAGTGTTTACGAGCTCCTCAAAGCTCACTTGCTGCGGTCTGTGTGTGTGCTTGCGGTTCCGCCTCCTACCACAGATACAAAGATCCTGAATGACTGACAGGATGCTTCACTCCCTTCATTTCATTCTGCGACGCCACAAACGCGTCCAGGTGCTGAGAAGATGCACAGAGTGAACCCTCTTGTCATCCAGCGTGTTTGGAGGCGAGAGACGAGGAAAAAGGTGCCTACATACCAAACGTGATTTGGGCGTCAGGTTTACGTGCAAAGTCAATGGCCGACGTGTGTCGAGGAGGCGTTGAAAACCCTATGGCGCGGCGGGTGCGGCGTATCTAGACACGTTTCGCACGTACAATTTTGAGATTTTTAGCGTTTGACGAGTTGAAAAATCTGAACTTTGGCGTCTTGACGTGGGGCATCAACCAATCAGAGCTACTCAATTTCATGACACAGACACAGATTTTATGACAGGAAGAGAAACATCAAGAACAACCAGGAGAATCTCCTCTATATTATATAATAATTATTTCTATATATTTAATAATATTTTTATAACTACAGTATTGCAGCCATTGCTTTGTATTATTTCTGCACATGAAAGCATTTACACAAACTAAGTAAAATTTATTTATAAAGCATTTATTTATAAAACATTTTGCCCCCTCCTGGAGAAAAGCGCTAACTTTTTTTCCCCACCTGGCTTATAAACATAGACTTAAATGAAGCATTTAAAAAATTATTTTTTTAAAATTTAATTAAAAAATTGTAAAACAAAAGATCTCAATACTTAAAGTCCCGTGGCACTTTTGGCCCTATGCGCTCTACCCCTGTCTCCCCCCCCACGCCCCCCCACTTTCCAAAATTTACAATCTCCTTTTTTTTTTTGGAAAATTTTTCAGGCCACTTTGAAAAGCTGATTTTTAGTCATCAACCATTATCCGAGCCCCCCCAGTTTCCTTATCCCATTGGGGACCGCCCCCCCCCTTGATTTTTCCATTCCCTGTTTTTTGAAAATCCCCCCCCCCCCGGACACCCTCCCCCCGCCATTTCCTCTATTTGAACCCAAAATTTCACTTTTATTTTTTTTTTATTAATATTTTTGTAAAATTATATTTTATAATATTTTTTTAATATTTTGTTTTTAAATTTTACACGGTATCTCTTTAAATTTAGTAAAAAATGAATCCTCTCACCTTAATTATAAGGGACTGTTGAGTGGCTTTATGTTGGGCTAAAAGCTACTATGTAGTCGCATCTTTGCATGGTTAACGCTGCACATGCTCCCTCTGCAGATGGTACTGTGCTTGTCCAGATTCTTTGAGAGTATTCATGTACTACATCATCACACTGGTAATCATCTTTAGATCAGAAATTGTTGTTGTCCTGTGCTTCATTAAAAGTTCACCCTCCTCTTCTTCAACAAGTCCTTCAGTAGTATCTATGTAGTGCTGCTTTAGAGTAAATAGATCATATATTGTGTCACAGGCCTAAATGAGTCTTTGGGGATTTTGTGGTGTGGCATCAGCCTGGCAGGTAAACACGTGTGTGTGTGTGTTGTATGCCCGCTCCTCTTGCACCGAGCTCCACATAACAGGAAACAGTGAGGTGAGGCCAGGGTTTATGGGCTTCTATGGCCTCAAAGGAGCTTCTTGTTTTGAAACAGAGCTGCAGCTCTTCAGGCTTGTTTTCCATATTGGTCTGGCATGGAACACTTTGACCCTGGCACGGGGGCAGGAAAACATGACACCGGCCGGAGCTTTGAACGCCGTGTGGATGGGTGAGGGGCTGCTGGTGCCCATCTACCCCTCTGCTGTAGAAACAGGTTGGGTAGCGGTTCCAGCTGATCATCGTCAACCTGCAGATGCTGGGAATGTCTTTAAAATTACTTTTTTAAAAAATGCTGTTAAAAGTAGTTTGCAATAAGCAATCCTAATTTTGTTCTTTAAAAAAAAGGTTAAAAGTTTTATTTCTCCTACATTTGTTGTCCTATAAGAGTGCTTATAGCTAAGTCTAAGGTCGACACCACATATGATGCTCCTCCATGGCAGCCTGAGAGGCGGTGTTGTAGCTTCGTATTTTCTTCAGTTATATGATGATAAAAACATGAAATTTATTTGCCTGACATCCAGAACAAAAAGGATTTAGTTTTAACCATTTTTTGACAGTTGCCTCATCCAGTCCAGGGAGACTGGGCTGTTTGGGTTTGTTTTCTTCATACTGGAGCTAAAAATAAAATGTTTCAGAGGATGAAAAAAAAAAATTGCCCACAGGTTAATTCTGCCATATTTACAATTTGGTATAATAATATACACTGTTGCTGACACAGATAAATTGAAAATTGAAAAGAAAAATTGAGGAAATGTGTGTTTAATATCATAAAATAAAGATAAATAAGGGAAATAAAACTTGTCTGATTCTGAACCAACCCTGTCAAATTGTCTTCAAATACGTGTTTGCCATGTATCCAAATGCGTTTAAAATTTAAGTTGAAAATGCTAGAAAGTGTTTAAAACCAGTATGTTTCTTATTCTTTTGCCTTATTCATGATAAATATATTTATATATGTGTACGGATATATATATATATATATATATATATATACATATATATATATATATGTATGTGTGTGTGTGTGTGTATACATATATAGATATAGATATGTATATGTTAGAGGTGCAACAATACATGTTTTCGTACCAAACTGTTCAGGTGTGTATCGAACAATACAGTTTTTAATTTATTTTATCAACTTGTGTTTTGATGATGAGCTCTGTGTTAAAGACACACATCGGAACTTTCAGCAGTTTTCTCAGTGACGCGCCCCCTATCGGCGGCAAAACTAGCATCCATCTTGTTCGTACCTGTACTGTAAGCTCACTCCAGCCAGTAAAATACAGTCTTATCTTGACTCTTGTTCTGTCCCTTCCTCTGTTTCTTTTCCTCTCTTCCTCCGGTAATGTTTCCTTGCGTTTCTTTACCGAATCCGACATGATGCGCATTCAAAACACCCGCGATGTTGATACTTGGTTTACATCCGGTTGCTAGTGAGTGACGCGGTGCTGCAACCAATAGTTGGCTGCAACATCACGGTCGCGTCCCGGATGGGAATCTTACATAGTGCTGTTTCTGAGCCCCGGGACGCCTCTGGGCACTGACAGCTCGAAAATGCGCATAATGAATGTTCGTGTGACATCAAAACGAGTCAGAAACACAGATTTTTAAGGTCTAAAAGTTACGTTGTGTGTCTTTAAAAACTCACTGGATCTGCGTTCGACTACATTCAGATCTGACATATGGAAAATTGATTTTCACGTTGAGTATGATGCTGATGGTAAGCCGCTGTGAACAAAAGGCCATTGGGTTCAAAAAAAGGCATGAAAATGCATTTTTTTGTAGCAAAAAATACAGAACTTTGACACTAAAGTATCGAACCAAATGAACCGTGAATTTTTTAGTATCGTTGCACCTTTAATATTTATGTATTTACAAAACCTAAACAAAAAAACACTTGATTTTTATGCACTGAGGGAATATTTAGTCCAGCTTTGACAGTCTAAAGGAACAGTTTGATGTTGGTTTTATTTAACTTAAATTTTGGACTTTCCCTTCTAAATAGCTTTAAAAAAAAAAGCTTTTTTCTCCTCTTGAATGCTTTTCTTTCGCTGCAGTGGAAAAAACAGAAAAGTGGGAATTCTAGGGAAAAACACAATTTTGCTGCAGAGGGAGTCTTGGAGTGCCTTGCCTTGGCTGCAGTTTTAGCTGAGACTAAACTACAACTGCTATAAAGATGGAGTACAGACTCATGTATTGATACAATGTTGATTAAACAGAAACAGGTACTTATGATCACTTCTCTTTTCTACGAGTCTTAATTTATATACTTTAATAAAAATAATAGCCACCTAAAAAGTGCTTGCAAGCAGCTGGAGGATAGCATCATCTCTTTCTTATGTGTAAGACAGGAAGTTTTTAGCTCCAGTCTTGAGCATTTAGGAAATTACTTCTTATTATAAGGAGGTCATTTCTCAAAATTCATGAAATCTGCCATGAATACACCAAACTTCCTCTAAGTTCACAGTTCACAGCTATTCTTTTATGTTTTCCTTCTTTTGGTGAGGGATTTGTTCCACCTGCGTAGAGCGGCTGCTTGGAACAGGTTCCTCTGATTTTTGCTTTGAAATATGCTTAAATCGCTTTTTTTCTTTTTCTTTCTCGAGCTCGTTTGATTTTAGTACCCCCCTCCATCAGGAAACATGAATGTTTTCTCTGCCACGGCAGATCCGGACAAGCTGTACTGCCATGACTCAAGAACAGGACCTGACGCAGCTGAAGATACCATCATCCTGCTTGGTGCTGAGTGCTAGTTCCAACGTTTTCTCCAACTTCCAGAACCTCCCGATCTGCCTCCTCTGCTCCTCGGCCTTCACCTCCGCTGTTACCCCCAGACCTGAGGAGGAAGCATACTGGCAGTGTGACCACGCGAGTGTGTGTGTGTGCACATATGTGAGGGGGATTGAGGGATGAATGCCATGACTGGGTCGGAATGTTCCAGTGTGTTTCAGAATGTGCGGTCGGAAAGTCTGAGAAGGGAAAAAAGACGAGGAGTAACATGGGTGAAAGGAACAAGACCTTATTGACAGCGCTCGCTCTCTCACACACACTGACTCAATGTCTGCCTGCAGCTTCTGATTCGTGTCGATGTTACACGTATGATCTCACACGGAGGCTCACTCTGAAACATCTTGAGGAGCTGTTTGTGTAGTTGTTCTTTTCTGGATGTCTTTCACACTCCTGATGTTTTATTTGACCGCCTTCAGCTTTGATTACGGCAGCATTCGTTCTGCAGTGTTACCACATTTATTGCCATCCAGAGTTGCATTAAAGGTGCATTGTGCAAGTTTAAATGTTAAATACTATTCTTTTCTTTCTTCCACATGCTCTTACAACTGCCTGATGTGTAGAATGAGCTGATCTTCCTTCACTGCGGTGGTCTCTGATACTGATTCTGAATGCTCAATGTGAGAAATTCAGGTACGAAGCCTTAAGGGGGCGCTTGTGGGGGAGATGAGCTGCGCATTCTCGTTCGTCTGGCTGCACTGGTGTTGCATTCTGCCACCGCAGGTTCGCGCATGTTGAGCATCCTGCAAAAAGATGGAGAGCAGGTGCCTCTCAAACCCCAACTCAGACTCCAGTAAGACAAAGAAGAAAAGGTTTGTCTTGTGAGACAAAGAGAACCAAACTGGAGTCTGACTGGTCCCTACAGCAGGGGGACGTTTTTCGATACAACACCGGCACTGGAGTAAGACGGGAGTAAACAACCGAGCAGCTTTTTTTCTTTTTTTTTAATTGGAGGGAGCTCCGATCCAGTCAGGGAATAAAACAGAGGTAATCTTGGTCTCCGCCTGTGAATTTAGATATTTGAACTTCAAGTCAGCTTTAGCCTGTTGTTATCATTAGCAGTCCGTCAGTTTACTCAACGATCAAACCGTAAACAACTTGCAGATTTATAACTTTATTGCTTCAGTAGACATCGTGACTCTAACTCTGTGCTCAGACTGAGTGTAATGTGGGTTAAATAAGAGACCAACGCAGTCGAAGCAGCTCATGCGTGTGCACGACATTAGTGTCACTTCCACTTGTCGGCAGAAGGGGCGAACTTCTGGAAAAAAACGGAACTTGCACTGAACTCCTTTAAAGACACACAACGGAACTTCTACCCCCTACCGGCGGCAAAACTAGCGTCCATCTCGTATTGTACCTGTGCTGTGATTCACTCCAGCCAGTAAAAGACATTCTTATCTTGACTCTTGTTCTGTCCCTTCCTCTCTTTCTTTTTTGCTCTCTTCCTCTGGTAATGTTTCCTTGCGTTTCTTTACCGAATCCGACATGATGCGCATTCAAAACATACGCGTGTTGATACCTGGTTTACATCCGGTTGCTAGTGAGTGACGCGGTGCTGCAACCAATAGTCGGCTGCAACGTCACAGTCGCATCCTGGATGGAAATCTTACATACTGCTGTTTCTGAGCTGTCTGGGCAGTGACAGCTCGTAAATGCGCATAATGAATGTTGGTGTGCCATCAAACGTGTCACAAATGCATATTTTTAAGGTATAAAAGTTACTTTGTGTGTCTTTAATTTGTCTTGTATTGATGATGGGGGAGTCTGACCATTGTGCAAAGCCTCCTGCAGCACATCCCAAAGATCCTCACAGGGTTCAGGTCTGGACTCTGTAGTGGTCAGTCCATGAAAATAATGTTTCATGTTCTCTGAACTTGGGCTGGACGATATATTTGGACATGAAAAACATATTGATATATTTTAAAATGAGATATGGAATCGGACCATATCGTTTATATCGATATATATAGTTCAAGGTTTGTTTTGTTTGTCTTTATTTATGAAAATGCTGCCCTTACTAGGGTTTGTCATATTTGATTCTTTTGTATGTTACTTATTTGCCTCTGTGAATTTGTTATCCAGTTATAAAGTATTTATGTTTACATTTTATTGTTCTTTGACCAACTGAGCATTTTTTAATACGGCCGGTTTAAATAAAACTAATTGTGACATGTCATATTTGGCTTTGACTGTGACTAAACATTTGCTCTACTTTGTGATAAAAAATATCGGGATATACAGGCTTCTTCAAAATTATTCATACCTTCCAATTAAAGAAAAGGTTAAATTCACCGCATATTAACTAAAATAAATATTGCTTTTGAGTTGTAGTTGAAAATAACAATAATAAAAAAACAAACAAAACTGTCTCAGACACATTAGAGCACCTTTTCCATTAACAGTGGACCAACATACGTGTCAACAGGTGTAGAAGTCTTATTAAAAGTTATGGAAAACACCTGATTGCAGTGATTGCCTCAAGTTATTGCTCAATAAAATTTTAGCTTTGAGGCCCATCGTGCTTGTTTACTTGTTCTATTTTTTGTTTGTTTTTAATATTTTTGTTGCATCACAATTCAAAATCAGTGTCATGATTTTCGTGGTATTTTCATTTATTATTACTTTTGTCAATTTCAGCTTATTTCACTGGAGGGTATGAATAATTTTGAGTATGACTGTGTATCGTATAGCACTATTCAGCCTAAATATATTGCGATTTGACTTTGGGCCCATATCGCTGCCCAGCCATGTACTCTGAACCACTCTCTCACAATCTGAGCCCCATGAATCCTGGTTTTGTCATATTGGAATGTTGTCAGTGAGGTTAATCAATTTTGAATCTATTTAAATTCAGCTAATTTAAAGGGATATCATGTAACTTTTATCCAGATGTTAGCCAAATATTCTAATATATTCTAATCTTATTTTTAATGTGAGTAATAATAGATGATTTCTGGGGTCAATGCAGCACTTACCACATGTCGGTGCTCCAACGGGGCTGCCCTCCTCAAAAACCAGACATTGTAACTTTGCAGGAGTGGATCCGTCTCTCATTGGATCATGTGACCTGAAGCGCTTTGCTTTATGGCTCGATGACTTTACATTAGCTGATCAAAGTGGTCTGTAAACACGATTTCAAAACACTGATGGAGACTGTTTCATTTTGTGACAGTTGTGTGGCCTTTGGGAAGTTACAGGTTTAGTGCCCCTAGTGGCCAAAAGTTACAGTGTCCCTTTGATATTAATACATAAAACTCAGAGATTTTTTTTTTTTTTTAATACATCCCCATTTCCAATGACAACAGCAACCCTACTCTCACAAACCTCAACAACATGCAGCTTTGCCTCTAGATGTCACTAAATCCTTCAAAATGGACATTTTAAAGTCAGATAATACAAATATAATTCCCTTTTATGTGCTGGTTATAAGTTCTGTTCTCTTCTATCTTTTCAGGATGGTTCCTACCTGGCTGAGTTCCTGCTCTCCAAAGGCTACGAGGTGAGGGGGAAATACGCTGTACAGCCTCAAAAGAACCAGAGTTTTGTGCTGTGGAAGCTCAGACGCACATGCAGGCACACACATGCAGATGCAGACACTCATGAATGCCAAAAAACACAGCCCAGCGTTCCCTCGATAAGCTGCATCCAGCCTCAGCAGTCTGTGGGAACACCACAGGGATCATGGTGTAATTTGACAGGTCGAACTTACACGGACCAGGTCACACCTCACCCTGATAAGACACCTCGCATTGCGTGAGCTTTTTAACCCCTGACCTTGTATCCCAGGGTCAAACCATTAACAAGGAAATGGTTGTTATATGAGTGAGGTCACCATCTTTCATCTGCTCGATGTGTTTCCAGGACCAAAGGAAGTCAACAGCCTGTTGGTTGATGCGAAGACAAACAAGCTGGCTCTATTTTAGTCAAATGAAGCGATATACTCATAATTCATAGAGAAAAAAAATTGAAAAAAGTGAAAATGGTTATAAAATGATAAGATGATATGATGTGCATTAGGGCTGAAATTTAATCGGGATTTAAATTTTTGTGTCAAACAATCTCCAAACTCATATAATTGAGTTGAAACAATTATTACTTTTTTTTTGCCATTTTTCTTGGCGCAATTTCTAAAAGTTATTCTGAGGTTATCCCAGGCAGTTTGTTGGGTGTCTTTAACAAAAATGTTAGATTTGGAATGTTATAGCATCTCACTAAAGCTCAACAAAGTTTATTTTGGGATGTTTTTTTTATATAAATAAGTTAGGGCTGTCAAACAATACAGTGGGGCAAAAAAGTATTTAGTCAGCCACCAATTGTACTCCCACTTAAAAATATGAGAGAGGCCTGTAATTGTCATCATAGATATACCTTAACTGTGAGACAGAATTAGAAAAAAAATCCAGAAAATCGCATTGTCTGATTGATCTGAGCCTAAACAGTACTACATGTAGCAGACACGATGCGTGTCCATACGAGTTCATGACACTACGGAAGCTGCGGCAGACAATATAGCGCTCTCTTTTTCATTTCTTTGTTTTAAATCAATAGCCAACCCCTCTTGTGTTTGTCCTCAGCTCGTTCACTCTTAGCACAGTGTAAACACCTAATTTCTTGTTGTGCACTTGCATTATCAGCAGAGTAGGCGCTGAACGCCGCAGCTTCTGTGGTGTCATGAATGTGCACGAATGTGCAAATAGAAAGTGCGACTGTTTAGGCTATAAAAATATACTAAATGATGTGGTTTCTAGTAAATTATTGACGCTACCCACTCAGGACATTTGGATAACATTGGACGAGCAGTATGAAGGAATATTGACAAGTTTTTGTATAGAAAAACCATTGGTTACTCATAGATAAAAGAACCACAAATGATAAAAATAGCGTTACTTGTGTGATTTTCCTGTTTATGTGAGGCTGTATTAACTATTACCTGTTAAGATCTAGGAATGTTTTTTGCTTTTTGCTTTTTTTTATTTATTCAGTTATTTTCTGATGTTCAGATTATTTAAACTTGATTTGATTTCAGTTCTAAACTTCCTTATTTACATAAATAAACACGCTGGTTCTCATTGTTTTGTGGCAGAAGCAGCACAACTTTCTTTCTCTTTAAATGGTGGCAGAAACACTCACCCTCATCTCAGCCTTCCTGGTCGGCTTCGCCATCTGCTGCCACCTCAGAGAGAGCAGAGAGGAAGTGGACACAGTCCAGGTTGTATGTGGCATGAAAAAGCAGCACAGAGGCTGGCAGGAAGAGCACAGTGAATAAAGGAAGTGAGGTCAGGGCACAGTGTCCTCCCACTAATGGACTCCGCTTGGATCAGGTCTTGTTATCTTCTCTGTGCAGACCTTCCTCATAAATTCCCCTCAGAATATGGAGTACAGATCACAGATTGGACGGCAACTAAAACATAGTGAGCTGGAGCCGTGAAGCATAACTCTTTCATTTGCAATAAAAAAAAAAAAAAAAGTGTGATTCCAGGAGTGGCGATGAAGAACTACAATGATTGACTGTATTTCCCCAGGGTTTGGGGATTCTGGGTGCAAATGGACACAGATGCAAATATTTAAAGGACTGGTAGGGAGAGTTTTTAAATGGCAGGATCGGGTTTCCTCTCAACTACCTGTTTATGCTGGACTTGTAAGCAAAAGGAAACAGAAGGATTCCCCTTTTCACTCCCTATGTACTGTATTTTTTATTTAATCAATGTATTTATGCATGCACGTGACACAGAGACTTGAAGTTATAGCCTCCTGAGACCTGGGTGAAAAAAAGCTTAGCTTTTTAAAAATATTTTTATGATAAATCCAGTATTGTGGTTCAAAGAAACTGGTTGCAACATTTTGCTTGACATTGATTGTAATGGTTTATTATAATAATATTGACATTCATTTTCATGTCACTTTTCCTTAAATGTTTTATTTTAATTTCATGGATAGGTTGTATAGGTTCACACCAATACAGTAGTTACTTTTGTATGTCAGTAGTTTGTTTTTTGTATTTGTGTGTGTGTGAGTGTGATTTTCAGGCTTTAGTAGTTGTTGTCATCCAGGTTGTTCTCAGCCTGCTTGTCTGCAGTAGGTGCTCCTGATGATTATCAGCTTTGATTTTTATCATAGACCATAGGATTCTTTCTGTTATGTTTCTGTGCAGATGCAGTAGTTGGCTGTTTTGGTGTATCTTTGTCTTTCCTTTCCTCTTTACACTCTCCTTTTAATTTATGTTCACTGCTATCTTTTCTTAATCTTCTCTTTTCATAAAATCAATATTTTTATTTTGAAAAATTAACTGTTTTTGAAAAATTAACTTTTGATGGAAAAGTTGTCGCTATGACATTTAAAAGTTGAATTCACTCGTATGTATCAGATATAGTTTAGAAGCGAGTCAGTGAGTCAAGCTGCAAACTTTACCCAGCAGTGAGTTCAGGTCTCACATCAGGGCGGGTTGCAAGTATTACAGAGTTACCAATTATGTGAAAATAATTATGGATTAATTTCAGAAAATACCTGTCAGGTCTTTCCTGGTCTACACCTATTTGTTTTCTGTAAGTCCAGAGTTGATACCAGCAGACGTGAAGGAAGGATTTCTTTGCTTCTTTATGCTTTATTTCCTCAAAGGCTGTGAAATAGAAGCCTTCTGGACAGTTTTAAGTTTTCCTAGATAAAACCTGTGGCTTTATTTAGCCATTTTGAAACCCTGTTCAGGTTTTGGAAACTTTTAACATTAAAGGGCCTAGAGGCAAGATTAAGAAATAAAACTCGCGACTGGTGCTTTAGGTAACTGCAGCCACGAGCCAAGCCGTCACGGGAGCGTGCACAAACTGAAGCTAAAATGTTGTCTCCTACGCTTTTTCTTAGTCGCTACACTTTTTAGTATCTTTCAGTTGATCTGGATCGTTTGCTGACGGCAGAAGAATCCATAACTATCGCTTACAGTATTTGAATTTACCGCGACCGTCTTCTTCCTGTATCAAAATTGCGGATGTAGCATCATTTGACGTCACATTCGCAGGGCAGTGCAGGAAATTCGGACACCGAATTGCAGCGCATTTTGCAGCACACAGCCTGTTCAAGGCAACGGAGAGAAACATGGGTGGAAACGTTATTTTTGGTACTTTGGTATTTATCTCTTTTAAGTCTTGGATCTGAATGTATTTAAACTGGAAAAATATTGTCTGTAAATGCATCTTACTGTCTCCGTTTCTCTCAGGTTCATGGCATTTTGCGGCGTTCCAGCTCCTTCAACACCGGCCGCATCGAGCATCTTTACCAAAACCCACAGACACATACTGAAGGCAGTAAGTTTCTGATTTACCTCACTCCTGTATGCATAACAAAAGGGCCAACATTCACAAAGTATTACATCAAATTCATCAAAGTACATTTTTAGTTGAATCTAGCCTCTCAAGTTGATTAAAGAAAAAAACGGTGTTATTATATATTTTTATTTTCATTCCAACTACAGAAAGAGCTCCATTTAGTAAGTGTTGCCTTACTTTTTATTTTGGTATTGGTCATTAATGGAAATGGGACATGGGAAATGTATGTCAAAAAAAAAAAAAAAAAGAAAGAAAGCGATTATGGTTTGTTTTTGTGATTTCCGCCATGGTGCAATAAATAAATAAATAAAAACTGATCTCTCTTTCATAAGTTTTTATGTTCTTGAAATACAATTATCTCTGCTTTATGACCAAGCTTTAATACGGTCATATAGAGCTTGGTGCTTTAAACTTTAACCCCTTAATGCCAGAATTTCTTTACAATTATATAAAAGCAAAATAAATACAGTAAAAAAAAAAAAAAAAAAAAAGAACAATAAAGAAAAAAACTGATATAAAACAAACTACAGTTGAACATCAAATAAATTAGATAATGAATAAATGATTGAGGAAATAAATGTCAAATATTTAAGTTGAATATTAAGTAAATTGAATTTATTCAATAAAATGAAAAAACAAAAAAATGTCTGGAAGTGGTTTGTTGCCAATTTCCGATTATTGGCTTTAGGGGGTTAATAAGGGGAATAGAATACAGATCATGTCATTTTCTTAACTGATTGTAGAACATACTCTATTAAAACCGGCTTTTGGGTCAAACCATCTTCATATACTCTATAGCAAACAAAGGTGGTTGGGTTTCTTCTTTACTTAAATCGATAAAATCTGGAAAAAAAAACTTTTTCCTTGTCTTTGAGTGAAAGAAAAATGTTTTTACCGCCCCGTTACAGACATGAAGCTGCACTACGGCGACCTGACCGACAGCACATGTCTGGTGAAGATCATCAACGAAGTAAAGCCGACAGAGATCTACAACCTGGGCGCTCAGAGTCATGTGAAGGTAGGCGTCCTCACCAACACATCCCCAAACCCTTTTCCCTCATCTTCATGCTTTACTCTTCCTCTTAAGACTATTTTCCTTATAAGTTAACTTTCTTCAAATTCCCTGGAAGCATTGCTTGTGGACTTGTGAAGAGAGTAAGACAAAGAAAGTCATTGATAAGTGTCACGATAACATTGAACATGTGCTTGAGCGTTGTTGGGGAATTTGAAACCATGCCATTATACCTCCGAAACTGAGCGAAACTACTTCTCATGCAGGAGTGGAGTCGGCTTTGTGCCATGAAACCCTCGCCTTGTCAACAAAAGTATTTCCAGTGAATTCTGACCTCATTAACATGACATTTATGAAGGGGTGCGAACCTCCTCATGTGATAATCTAGTTGAACTGATTTGCCATCCATCACTGCAACATCAAGCCGTCTGTCCTTTTTGGAGTTTTACAGCCTGATTGCAGGCAACTGTCAGAAAAGAAAATCTCATGATTAAGTTTTCCTCTACCGGTATTAAGCATGATACCCAAGCGCTGAAGTGAAGGGTCGCCATTATGTGACAATGCAATGTATTTTGATCTTTGATATAGCTTTGTGGCAATTCCTCCTCTCTGACACACAGCCATAAAGAATACAAACTGTGCTGAGGATTATGTATTAATCTATTTTACTGATGAAATCTAGTGAGATTTTATTGTTCTGTCATGAATCTCGCAAGATTTCATAAAATTTTGCAATATTTACTAACAAAACGATAAAATCTTGCAAGATTTTATTTGTAAGATAGATTAATACGGTGTTTTTAAATATCAAAACGATATCAGCATAAGAAAATATTGCAAAATTTCAGTATAAGGATATTTTTCCCACCCCTACTATTAAAGGAATAGTACACCCACAGAATGATTTGCGTAAATTTTCTACACACCCTCATACTGTGCAAAACCCTGGAGCACTTTAATATCTTAAATGCAGCCGGAGATCGGAGAAGTTTTTGTCCCCCCCCACAACTTTCATATAATGGAGTTCACCAGCGCCCGAACCAAAAAGGTCCATAAAAGTCCACAAAAACTTAGCAATATTCCTCCATACTGCTCATCCAATGTAATCCAAGTGTCCTGAGTGGGTAGCGTCCATAATTTACTCCAAACGACATCCTTTAGTATATTTTTAGAGCTTAAACAGTCCTACATGCTGTGTAGCTGCCGCGAAGCGCATCCATGAGAGTTCACGACACTATGGAGGATGCAGTTTTCAGCGACTACTCTGCCGATAATGCAAGCGTAGAAGAAGAACTTCGATGTTTACATTGTGCTAAGAGCAAACGAGCTGCAGACAAACTGGGACAAACACAAGAGGAGTTGGCTATTGATTTAAAACAAAGAAAGAAAGAAAAAGAGAGCGTGCGATCTCGTCTGCTGTGGCTTCCGTAGTGTTGTGAACTCTCATGGTCACGCTTCGCGACAGCTACATGTAGCACTGTTTAAGCTATAGAAATATACTAAATGATGTGGTTTGGAGTAAATTACGGACGCTTCCCACTCAGGACGTTTGGATTACATTGGACGAGCATTATGGAGGAATATTGCCAAGTTTTTGTGGACTTTTATGGACCTTTTTGGTTTGGGCGCTGGTGAACTCCATTATATGAAAGTTGGGGGGGGGGGGGGACAAAAACTTCTCTGATCTCCGGCTTCATTTAAGATATTAAAGTGCTCCAGAGTGTACTTTTCCTTTAAGCTTGGTTACTTTGGATCTTTGAGCAAGTTTGAAGTCTTTTTAATATTTTTAGAAACTGAATAAGAATTGATCATTTTTGCCGCACCAGTCAGAAGCATGGATGCCTCACAAATAATAATGCCGAGTTAATAATCCAGTTACTCCTCAGGAGACTAAGTGACTGTCTGGTCAGCTCTGGTGGCTGCTGGAAGTGCTTAATAGCAGATGGTGGTAAAAGGGGGCTTTCAGCCCTGGGAAGTGAGTGGCTCATGTGCGGGGGCTGCTGGAGGCTTGTGGGACAGGAAGTAATGTTTTCTTGGATGGGTCAGTCTGCCACAATGTCCCTTTTGTCTTGGAGCTCCACGGTGATCCCAGGAGATCCCTCAGCACCGCCTCGCTCCTTCTTCCATTCCACGTCGGGATCTGACACAGAGTCCCCAGGCAGGACTGATCCTCCTCCATCAGGACGCAGAGCTGACGGCTTACTAAGATCACAGTTAATAAGTATGAAGCAACTTTCTATGTAATACAAACATGGAGCTAGTGTTTTCGGGAATACGCGTTGTTTAAATTAAATCCACCCACAATTCACATTTTCAACCCTCAGTCTAAGTGGAAGAGCCAGGTCAGACTGAGCTTTTATGGGATGTGTTATTATCGTTGCTTCTCTTGTTTTGCTTTTTATTATACTGAGAGGATGCAACCAATAGGAACTTTCGGCTGCGTTATTCACTTTTCTTTTGAGCCTCCTTGGGGGAAGAAAATTTAAAGAAGCTCAGTAACACAAATAGTTCCATAAACATTTGAGACCTATTTCCTGCCACATGCACTACAAAAACCCAGTGTAATACTTTCTTTCAAGCTCCTTGCTGATGTCATCAGCCTTCCTGCTGCTACAAATGAGAATGATGATTCAACGGACTCTTACGAAGCCTTTTCCCTTTAACCTCCACCCAAAAAACCACCAGTATGAAAAGGTTTTAGACACTCATACATCTGTGAATTTACACATTTTCAATTATATCTCTGACACACAATAATTTGATCTAACTACAGTCAACATTACACACATAAGATAACAAAGGAATATTTGTTATATCTATAAGATTGTGCCTTTCTTTATGTCTGTTATTGTCTCTGCCTTTTCCTTTTAACTTTTCAGCAGTTTAAACACGGTGTGTTTCCGCATTTCACTGTCAAAAATACATTAGTTCTACTCTTGTATCTATTCATAAAGTCACAGCTGTAAGTTTATATTTATAATGAAGAATCTATTGTCTATTCCCACTTACTCCAGCGCAGGATACATATAATAAGGAAATCACAATTATGAAGTTACACTTCATCTTTGTCATTTATGAATCTTTCCATTTGTCTCTGGATTCTGAGAGGATGTGAGTTGGTGATGTTATTACCAGGTATTTTGCGTTACAGTTGCACCAACTCTGGGAAAAAATAGACATCTCTAAAAAAGCCTATTTATGAACATCTACAGTACAAACTAGAAAAATAACACAGACATTTGGTTATAACAATATCACCGTGACAACAGCAGCCATTTTTTATGTGTGTGTTTCATAAACGACACATATTCACGCAGTGTTTTGAAGAACAAAAGACAGTTGTGAGAATGTAAAATTCAATCACAACTCGGTGCTGTTGACACTTCAAACTTGTGAACAGAAAATATCTGGTATAGAAGTTTAATAAACACAATGGTACGGGACGCAGCCATCTTTAAATCTACAATCTCGAGGTCCTCTGCAAATTACAAACTCACTGCTTGGAAAGACGAGTTCACAATGCCACTTCCGCCCAAAGTTACCTTGGAAAATACCGTATTTTCTGGACTATAAGTTGCACTTTTTTTCATAGTACGCCTTATAGTCCAGTGCGACTTATATATCAGAATAGTACAATTTAACATATTTTTAAGTGTCAATTCATGCTAATTGACATGACCCAATGATGTTTATCCTTCTTAATCATGATGTTTATGATCATTTACACACATTAACTTTGGAATCAGAGTGATTTTAGGAATTTTTAGCAGTAACAAACTGGTTGTGAAAAATCCAAAAATCACTCTATTTTTTTTAAAAAAAGATACAGCTTATAGTCCAGTGAGATTTATGTTCTTTTCCTCTTCATGATGCATTTTTTGACTGATGCGACTTATATTTGGGAGTGACTTATAGTCTGAAAAATGTTTACTTGTTTATGCCTCTTATTTGACAGTTACTTTACCTCTTGTGCACTTGAATGCCAGGTTATGACGATAAGAGCTGGAAGCACAAACTGTAATCCTGCAGAGTCATTTGCAGCAGGGCTGAAAGATGATTATCTCTCCTCCATAAGGACAAAAGTTTAATGTCTGTGGATGCTTTTTTCTCATTTAGTGAAGTGAAATATGCTTGAAAAGCTCTAATAATCTGTATCGGTCGATCCCTAATGACGATGTGATTCCAATAGATAACATGCGCAGCGTTTCTCAGTCACCAGGTAGTTGGTAGCCTGTTGAGATAACAGAAAACAAACGGATTATTGCCCTTACAACATTATTTTATTAGAAATTTTTGATACGTAGCTGCAACTGGGACATCATCAGAGTAGAGAATATGACAGCTCTGCTGTTCTTGTATTTGCATACATGTGAGACTGCTTGAAATAAGTTGGGTGAACTACAAAGAAAGACAAGAAGAAGAGAAGCGTCTGAGAATGAGAGTGAGGGTAGAGGAAGGATGACTCTGCCTCCGCATCCTTTGTGGTCAGAGGCCATGACTCTGCTCCCACCTCCCACATAGATCCTCCTCATGCAGGCCACACACTCAGACTCTGAAAATCCCTGTACCTGAACAAGGTTCTTGTATGTTTATTTGTTTCCACACCAGTAAAACCATCTCTGGTAGATTCTGGCTACCTACTCAGAGCAGCTGAGCCGGCTGGCTTACTGGCAGCAGTGGTGTGGAGCAATTTCCAGTCTGTCCCTCCTCAGAGGAAAAGATCACTCACAGCAGCCACCCCACGTCTCTCCTCCTTCCCAGCAGCCCTCTTCCTGCCGACGCCGCCGTCTTACAGGGATTCCCTTCTGAGGCCAGCTTGTTCGTCAGGCTTAATCCTGCAGTTGAGCTGGAGTTTTGCTCTGAGATGGGGTGTGTCGGTTTCCGCTGAAGAGTCATCACTGAGAACAGAGTAAGGGTTATTTTCTAAATGCTGCAGGGGTGGAAGTGGACGGGGAATAGCTGGGCCGACACCAGTGGGCCAAACGGACGGACAGCTGCATTATCAAAAGATAAGCATGGAAATAAAACAGAAAGGGTTTTGTATTTTCTTTGTGACTCAGCACAGCGCTCCGGCTCAGAGAGCCCCAGTTTAATATTCAAAACCTGTTATCATGACCCACAGAAAAAGCAAATGTTTTCCATGTCAATTTACTCACTTGGTGTTTCCTGTGAATAAGAACTGAAATACAGTTATACTTTAGAAGACTTACCTACTGAGCCAATGATATTAGGGATGCACAATATGATCGCCCCCTATCGATATGGGCCTATATTGGCCTTAAAACTGAGTATCGGACGTTGGCCACCCCACCGATATTTAACCGATATTTAACCAATCAGCCCGCTGTTTCTAAAGTCTAAAAAAACCAAACAAAAAACTTATTTTTCTTCTTCAAAAACTTTTTTTTTTACAGACTTTAAAACTTCTAAAAAACTAGAGGTAGGAAAAATATAGATACACTGAAATATCGCAATATTTTCATATATTTAAAACTTTTTGAGCCTTGACCCCCAAAATAACATGCTTCAGTCTCCATGACCCTTGAATGTTGCTAACTGCTAGCGGAATGATTGTTAGCTACCTACTGTACAGTAGCTAACATCAGATGAGACAGTGCACGCTACTTAAAAGCACGTATTAAAGGGAAATTTTTGTGTTTTTTTTCCCCAACCCGATTTTTCCATTATTTTGATCGCCGACCCCTCCCCATTCTTGCCGTGATATATGAATCCCCACCCCCCCCTTTTTTTCATTTTTTTTCTCCTATTAATACCCCTGTATATTCACATAGACTATGAGAGTTATTACCATAAATAAATATTTTAATAGAAATTTCCCCCCCCCCTTACTGCTCGATTTTTCCTTTTTTAAAATCCAACCTACCCACAGAACTCCTACCCCCATCAAAGGAGGGGGAGCGGACGGGGAACCGTAGGAGAGAGAGGGGGGGGCTTTTTTTTATGTGCTTTTTGAGATTATTTTTTAATATAGTCCACAAAATTTTTTCCCCTCTTTCTTTTTTAGAGAAAAACTTCAACCCAAAGTTTTTCCCCCCCTACATTCCATCCCCTCCTTGCACACAGATCTTATTTCACACCCAAAACCCCAAAAAGTGAAATTTATTCTCCCAGAGTGATTGAGTGATTGACCTAGCTAATAACCCAACATGCATATATAGAATGCATATATATGTATATGTGTATATATATATATATATGTGTGTATATATATATATATATATATATATATATATATATGTGTATATGTATTTATGTATATATATATTGAATATTACAAAAATTATTCAAAGAAACATCTTTACCACCTTTAATGTGAGACTGGAAACTGTTCGATTCTTCATAAATAAGGAGGATAAAGTGGATTTTGGTGATTATATTAACAGCTGTGGAAAATGCCAAAATTCAGCTTTTCTCACCAAAACAGTGGATTTTTAGAATAGCAGCTGTAATAACTTTGTTTCTGGACACTTAATATAGAATGAAAATTCTACATGTAAGGCTTGAAAACTATCAGAAACGTCATAAATAAGGAGGATGAATGTTTTCTGGTGGATTCGGGTCACTGCTGTGACCTACATGCCCAAAATCAGCTTCTCTCGCTGAAATAATCCCAAATACAGATTTTTTAACATGTTATTAGTAATAGTTTAGTTATTTATGCAATAATTAAGAAATGAATGTGTTAATTTCACAGATCAGGCCAACGTATATTCTTTCACAGTGACCTGGCCACCCCCTGAAATGATCATGCAACCCACATGGGGGGCCAGACCCTCAGTTTGAAAAACCACTGCTCTAAAAACACTGTAAATGTTTTAATTTAACATTATCATGCAGTGAGAATGATTCTAGTGAACCAAGCAGTTGTTACTTTTTTTTCTAAACGAGGCAAACGAGGACACCAGAGTAATTTGCTTTACACCAAGTTAGTTTGATGTTTTCTTTGTTGCGGGTGGAGATGTGGCGAGTTTGAGACATATTTCGTGTTGTAGTGGATGACATTTCAGGTACTTCTGCGTTTTGTGCCAGTGGTTTTATGGCGTATTTACGATCCACTGACAGATAATACAGCTGCACATTTTCTAGTCTTATTTCCTGGTTGCAGTTCTGAAAGCACCAGTTTGAACACTGGATTTGTGGAAGAGATATCAGGACAATTTGATAATGAACAGTAGAGCTGGGTGTTGTTAAGAACCACAAGATTCAATTAGATTTTGATTCTTTTGGTTTCGATTCGGTATCAATTTGATATTCATTCAAATGCTTCAATATTGATTCAGTAAGAAGTAGAGACCGTTGTAGATTTTTCAGTATATTATCACGACCATCATGTTGTATATCACCTTATATATTTTGAGTTATAAAGTTTCTGAAAATAAAAAATAGTTGCCATTTTCATGTTGTAAAATCTAACGTGGCCTACTTACATACAACAAATTATTCATACCCTCCAATTAAAAAGGAAAACAACAGCTTTCAGTGAAATAAGTAGAAATTGACAAAATTAATAGTAAATAGAAATTTTGTGAAAATCATGACATTGATTTTGAATTGTGGCTTGAAAGAAATATTAAAAACAAACACACAAAACAAGCATGATGGGGCTCCGAAGCTAAAATTTTGTTGAGCAACACTTTGAGGCAATCAGGTGTTTTCTCTAATGTTCAAAAAGACTTCTACACCTCTTGACAGGTTTTTTTTTAAAATTATTATTTCCAACCACAATTCATAAGCATTATTTTATTTCACTTAATTATAATTTTGTAAATTTTTATTTATTGTAAATTTTTTTAGTTTCCTGTTATTTGAATTACTATTGTGAATTTAGCTTTTTCTTGAGGGTAATAATTTTGAGGACAATTGTAATAAAATGCACAGAGATTAATAGATTCAGAGGGTTTGTCTATTTGATATTGAATTGTACAGAGAAGTATTGTGATGCATTGATTAATCAATATTTTTACTCACCCCTAATATGCAGTTAAAATTACTGGAGAAAATGAAAAGATAATTGATAAAAAGTAATAAATGGCTCATGTGTGTGTGGATCTGTGGTTTCCTGTAGTGGGTTGTGAGATATTGGAGTCAATCCGAGCTGAGGAGGGCACGTTGGGCAGGTTATGGCTAAAACCGAGAATTCACACCTGTAACCTACTACATTTGATGCAAGACAGAAAAAGAAGCAACATCAAAAACATCTGGTTGAATTTGACATTTCTTCCCATTTAACCGAACAGAGTAGCTGCTACGAAAAAGATAAGGCAATTCCCATAATAAAGTTAAATATTCATATCTGTGATGGTTGGAAAAGCTTCGTAATTTGGAAATTGCACAGCTGAAATATGCATGAAGTATGGACCTAAATGAGGAAGTGCTCACAGTAATCTGTTTTGCATCTGAAGGTTCAACACAATCCCATTGTGTTATCCCACTGAAGCGCTGCACAGGAAGGGGCACGGACAAAAACCCTCAACGTTGCTCTCTGTGTGCTAGTTTTCCCACCTGCAGCTGTCACAGCAGACAGGCTGAATTATTAATGCGCCTCACTCCTGACGGGGAAAATGACATGGCAAGGAGAATTGGTGGGGGTGGAGGGGAGAGAAGATGGAAAAAGGTTTGAGCTTGAAAGGAGAAAGGCAGCATAGATGGCAAAGTAGCTGCTGGTTTCCATTTTATTGTTTTCTATGGCTTTTGAAGGGAGATGTGCAGCTTGCTCTCAGGAGACAGACTTCCTTCTTCTATATCCTTTATTATCCATATCTGAATTCTCTTTTAGAAAGACTTATCATCATCCCATTATCTTCTTACAGCTGGCTTTCTCTCTGCCATCCTTTGGTCTTTCCCCCATCCGGGTTTGCAGAGGCTCCCATGCCAGACATACACAGGATTTAACACGCCTGTTTCCCCACAAAGCTTTGCACAGTTTGTTGGCTTTGTTGATGCATTTATAGGCCTATAGTGGCTATTGTGCAGCCTGTTAGCAGTACGCTCTCATACACAAGCAGTAACAGTACTGCTTTAGTTAATGGGTTGTGTAATCCCTGTTACTTCTTTGCAATGCAACTCAGTGGTTTTGACTCCCTCTATTATCTGGTAGCCTGTTTGGGTGAAGTATTTTGCAGTGTATTTAATTAGCACAATTCTCCACTTGCCAATGCTGCTCAAAAAATCAATAAATCCATATTTGGTCATTTTCCTTCTCAGATAAACTTCAGCAGTCATTCTTTGTTGGTTCAGGTGAGTCATGCAAACATAATAGAAGCTTAGTTTAAAAGGGCAATTGAATTATTAACGTGGATTTTTATGAATTTTAAAGTTCTGTTGGAGCTCATAAAGGTTTTACCTGAACATCATCATCAAATGTATATTGCCACTAAAGGTTGAGACAAATAAGCTGAGTCAACACAAGAGACAGAGGTCCTGAAAAGTTATTGTTATTGTGAATTATCCCCAATTCGTTGTTAGAAGTGAACTGCATTGTGGGAAACCTGCTCCCTCACCATCACTAATTTCCCTCAGTTTACTCAGTTTAATTACACTGATTCAACTTAAGTAAATTAAGTTATATAACATTTTGCCCTCCACAGCTCTTACAACTTATTTAAAGGTACAGTGTGTAAGAATTACTGACATCTAGTGGTAAAGATGGGTAATTGAAAGAAAAGTTGTTTTCTTTCAAATTACTTCATATGTCAAGCACTGTTGTGAATGTACGGTGGCCGTTAATGGCCAAAATTCTCCCAGACAAAGATGTTTTTAACTGTGAGTGGATCCAGTGGTCTCAGGTGTAGCTGTGACTGTACTACGAGTAACTACTTTTAATGTCTTTTAAGACATTACTGATCCTAAACAGTTTTTAATTCCCATTAAAAAAGCTGGTACAGCAGTTTTAAAATTCAGAGGGTTCTCACTTCACTCACATTGTTTGCCCATTCAGGGACACCGTAGTAGAAATGGTGGAACAAATATGGCACCCTCCATTTATGTGTACCTCTAGCAAGTAGATATAAATGACTCATTCTAAGAAAATAAACATATAACAGCTATTCTAATGAAGCGATTACACATGGATTGAAACACAGTTTTAAAGGATATATCAAATTTTTTGCCATTGACCTTTGATTTTTTACACACTGTACCTTTAAAAAAATCGTTGCTGCATTAAGGTTAGAAAAACATAAAATTGTCTCTGATGTTTGAAGAAAGCGAACATGTTCATAGGGTTTTGGACAAAACTATCTTCTGTCGGACAGCAGCCATCGTTTTCTAAAAAACCCTCTGTGAATGATGAGTGGTCTTGTCTTTGCAACAGCCCATTGGTTGGGTTTACTCACTCTCTGATTGGTGTTTACATTACTGCCGTCCAGTCGGTCTTCGGTGGCACGCTTGCAGCGGTGTGTATGTCTCACTGGGATCCAGACTCGTCTGGAAGAAAATTAGCACATTCCCCACTGAAGTGTGTGTTTTCTGTCTCATAGGACTCATTAGTTGCATGTGTGCAGATTGTATGTATTAAAGGTACCATGTTTTCCATTGTTTTAAAATCCATCTTTGGGGTTTTGGCTGCACAGAGATGGAGTATAATTCCTTTGCCCAGGACCGAGTTGCGTTGGTGGCCTCGTAGTCGGCGGTCAGAATAGCTCCCCGAGCCGCCCAGTGACTGTTTTGAAAGGTTAGACCTTCATCCGAGGCAGCCTGCCTGGTCTAGATGGGTTTGAAAGTGAACTTTAGCTGAAGAATAGAGTCAGCCGAGCCAAGAGAAACAGGTCTGGACTTTTCCTCGTTCAGAGTCGGGGAGTGTTTTGTGGTTGTGTTTTGTGGGTCAGATTTGTTGCTCCGCTCATGACTCAGTTCTTTTTCTGTTTTCCAGCAAGGTTGTAACACATGGAAACATGCAGTTGGGGAAAGACAGAGGGAATAAGGGAGGAGAGAAAGGGGGGACTTTTTGAGGTTTGCTAAGTAAATACACAGAGTCAATAAATAGCATCACAAAGCTACATAGGATTGCATCTGAGTCTGTATCTTAAATCAGCCCCCAAGTATTTCACATCAACTGTCTTGTTGGTGAGACACAGAAGCCAAAACAAACTTTGCAGGTGTAGTTTTCCATGTGGTTTACAGGTGGCAGTATTAAGCCACTGTGGAATTGGAGGCATGATGCTCTGCAGGTATGAAGCTGAAGTTTAACCAAGTTGAGTTTGAGCAATCAAATGTACTCTGATGGATTTCTGTATCATCCTACTCTACTGAAAGGAGCCTTTTTTTTAAAAAGTTGAATTTCCGATTATATTACAAGAAAAAAATTAGTATGATTCTTAAAAGATTTTGGGTGAACTGTAAGTTAATAAATAGAAAAAAATGAACTAGTTTTGTTGAAATGACTGATAAAGGCTTTAGTTAAGCTAAAATGCTTATTTTTTTCAGTGATCCCAGCTTCTCATTAGGACGTTCTGCTTCCTTTCTCTGTTTTTTTTCCTTCCTCCAAATTATTCATACCCTCCAATTAAAGAAGGCAAAAAAAAAAAAAATCAGCTTCAGTGAAATAAGTTGAAATGACCAAAAGTAATAATAAATACAAATTCTACAAAAATCATGACATTGATTTTGAGATGTGGTTTGAAAGAAATATTAAAAACGGACACACAAAAAATCAACAAGTCCACTGTTAATGGGAAAGTTGCTCTAATGTGTCTGGGGCAGCTTTGTTTTTTTTTTTTTTTTTTTTTTTATTATTATTTGCAACCACAATTCAAAAGCAATATTTTATTTTACTACATTATAATTTTTTAATTTTTTTTATTTATTAGTAGTTTCTTCAGTTTCTTGTTATTTGAATTACTATTGTGAATTGAGCATTTTCTTTAATTGGAGGATATGAATAATTTTGAGGATGACTGTATTAACTTTTACCCCTTTTCTCCAGGATAAAACTAAATTATCTAAAAGCTGGTCGAAAATAATGTGCCCTACAGGCCTTTAAGGAACCCCTCCTTTGTTGGTGTACAGTTTTTATTCCAATAAACAAAGCAGGCACCAGAATGAAGCAGAAAAGAACAGTAATTGTCATTGTGGTTCATTGTTGACAATGAGGAAATCTCTTTTAAACTTAGCCGGATTAAAGCTAAAACATTGTTTTCTTCAGCTGCCTCATGATGCCCCAGATTGTTTGTCTGCAACCTTCATCCCTCCTCTTACTGTGGATTATTTCATTTTTACATGTGTGCTGAGTGACTGTCAGTAGCCTCTGGCATGTTTGTTGTTATGCGACTTTAAACAATTGCCGTACACAAAACCGGTATCATTGGTTTAATTAGTTTGGTGAGAAGGTGAGAAGACGGTAACCAGGGATTACACTAAATATTTATTAAACTCATCAATCTTCCTGTTGCTGTTGCCATGTCCCTCAGGGAAACATTTAGCAATCATAATCAGCTCCTACATTTCACTCTGGATGTTCTGTAATGATTTATCTAAAGCTGGGTGTTTAAAGATCTTTGCCAGCTAATTCAAGTAATTTGCTTTTGTGAGAACTTATTGCTGCATTAAGGTTTTTCCCCTCTGGGTAGTTAGGTTGATCCTGTCTTAAAGTATTAGAGTTGATGGTTTTGTGGGTTTTAGATCATTATCAAATTTGTAAATATTTGTATGTATCTAAGCATCTATGATGCAGAAACAACTTTTAATTTGGCTTGAACAGAAAGTCATTTATCATTTATCAACCATTATATCAGAATGAATGTTTTACATGCTGGGAGAAATTAATGATTACTATTAAAAAGGAAAGAGGTTGTAATAAGCTATTTTTTTTTCTTTTAAGCAACTTTCTAATAATATCCAATAATGGGAATTGTTTTACTGAATGTTGTATATGATAAAATGACTTATTCTATTCTAATACACTGCTATTTTCATTCATTCTTGATGTTGTTTAAAGTGTTAAATATTGTTTTATGAATATTGAGTTGACGGCAAATTTTACATCTTAAAAAAACAAAAATGTTCAGACATCTAGAATGTACTGTAGTGTACACACAGGGACTAATATAATGTACTCAAGTATAAAGTGCTCAGGTATGACCCACTAGGCAAGTTTTCTGCTACAACTGAGTTTTTCCTGTGCACACCATTTCTTGCAATGCATATTGCAATATTTGACTGTATGTATGCTGATACTGATTTCTTTAATGAAATGTATCAGTATTTTTTGAGTATGCCTATTTCTTTGTGAAATACAAACAGTTTAAAGTACTGTAAATCCTCTATTCTATTACAAACCATCCCTCCATTAATCTGCAGGGGTAGCGTTGAGAAAAGTTATTCATTTCCGTTCCTCTAATACAAGCCTCCTTTTTTTTTTCCAATGAGAGGCTGCTGTGTGCTGTGCCCGCCCCTGTGAGCGCTAGTGTGCACAAAGGCACGAACATGGCACTTCCTCTTCCTGCTGCACATGTGCGAGGAATCAAAGCAAAACACAGCAACAACATGGTGACTACCGGCGCCGATAAACAAAGAAAGTTTAGTGTGAAATTTAAAGAAACCGTTCTGGAGTATTCACACAAACATTCTGCAGCGAAAGCTGCAAAACACTTCGATGTTGACCCAAGACAAATCAGGTATTGGAAAAAGCAACAGAATAAACTGTCCGGAGCTGAAAAAAGCCGAGCACGTCTGATCAGAGGGGGGGAGGAAAAAAGTCAGCCAGGACTTGGAGACAGCGCTTATCGATTGGATTTACGACTACCATATTTTACCGTACTCAAGTAAATGTTTTGCACTGTTAAAGATTTTCATGCAGCAATTTTCAATAAATGAGCCCAGTACAGTTTACTGGGTTCAAACTGACACAAAATGTTGATTTCATCTCATCAAACAAATTTAAATGTGAGACAAAGATAACACAAGTAAACAGAAAATGTAGTTTTTAAATGAATATTTATTTTTACTGCGGTGGCTTTGATGACGTCACCATTATGCAACACCATTCCAAGTAAATCTCTGTAAATAAGGACGATTCACCACAAAAAAACCGCTTCGAGCTCACAGAGGAGGTCTGACTAATGTTTGATAAGAAAACAATGGTGAAATGAAGGAGTTTGTGGCAGATATTGCCTTGTTAAGGGGCTGCGTGCGGCTGCCCCATCACTGCCATTACATAGGACATACGCTGATCTGGAGTGGATATAAATATCTCCTGAAGGTATTCAAGTTGCACCAAAACTGTCTGGGTGAGGAAATGAACGTATTTAATGCTAGAAAATAGGTCCGGATTGAAAAAAACTTAAACTTCTCCTTTAAGTTACCAAGTAGGGCTGGGCATTGTGGCTTAAAATCAATATCACAATATGGGAGAAAGCAGAGGATAATCCAAAATGGGAAAGTTCCAGGTCCAGGCCGAAAGACGTGTAAAATGTGAAAAGCCTTTACACCGAGTATCGGCTTGCGCTCAACCCTTCTTTTCCAATATCACAATATATTGAGCAGTTCACCAAGGTTAATTTGTTTATTTGTTTATTTAAAAGGATCCCTATTAGTTATCACCAATGCGTCAGAAAGTCTTCCTGGAATCCTGCAAAAATATCAGCAATCAAACACCATAGTCTTAATTATTAACAAAATAAAACATAGATAGAAATGATGAATAATAAAGAAGAATAATGGAGATTTAAAAAAATGTAAGACTTAGGAAATTACATATAGAAAGATGTATCATGGTGATATCAATATCATTATACTCATACATATACAGTACTTGTGCGCACACACATAAAATTACAAGGACAAACAAGACAATTTATTTTCAATAGTCTCTTTTTAAAACTATTATCATTGATTACCCTTATCTCAACTGGAAGAAACATAATTGACCTGTAGGTTACAGTCTTCTCCACAGAGTTAGTCTTCTTCATAAAGTTTCATGGTAACGATAAATGGACGTTAACTCGTTATAAAATGCATGCGGTGGGGTCACGTGACTACAGACAGTATACATAGCTCAGTTTCCTTTTTAAAAATTTACTACTATGATGAAATTTGGGCTTTGCATTTTACCCATCTCAGTATACAACAGAGAGCTTGCTAATTAAAGCACCTGGGGAGCAGTTGATGGTGGTTAAGGATCTTGCTCAAGGCCCCATGTTGGTTCACCTGAGTGCGGCGTCAGGGACTCAAATCCAGGTCTTCTGCACCAAAGCCCACGACATTACCACAAGGCTACCCCCCCCCCCCAAATGGTGTAAAAGGACATGAGCGCAGCCTACCTATGAATAAACAAAAACAACTTTTCTTTTTCTTTTTATTAAAACACCAAATGTACCAACATGGGTAAAATGACATTGATTACTGCAGGAAATTTTGGTGTCGGTAAATTTTTGGTTTATCGCCCAGCCCCATTACCAAGTTGTCAGGAACATTATAATGGGCTCTTGCCAACTCCAATCCTGAACTTAATACTGCTGCTTTATTTCCTTTTTTATGGACCTCATTAATCCAGGTGTGTCTGGCCATTGTTGCCATGGTGACTGCGGTCAGGCCCGCCTGGATTTATCAGGTTGTTCAATCATGTTCAGGAAGTTCAGGAAGTAATGGAGCTGTGCACATAACCCATTAGACAATGTTGGTTAATACCTGCTAGGTGTATCAATACATCAATCTATATCGATGCATTGATATAGGTAGATGCATCGATTGTAAATTGATCCGAAAACCCCATATTGACCAAAAATTGATATCAAATGCACCTTTATTTTGAAAAATAGCTTTATTTTGATGCTCTTTCACACATTTTCACAACAAAATACATGTTTATAGTGGTGCAGTGGATAGATATAACAAAGGGAGATTGTACTGCAAAGCTTAGTCATGTTAAGAAACAATAGCCTTGTTTATCACTTGTAATATTGTTTTATATAGTTCGGTGGATCCTCAATCGAATCGAAGTCGTATCGTGACTGAATTTGAGATATCGGCAGACATTGAATTGCTATTCACTGTATCGATATAACATCATATCGTCATCAAACCAGTGATTTGCACCCATAATTCCTGCTAGTATATGTATCTGGCAGCCAGATGTGCAAAAAGAACTTGTTTGGCTGAGTTAAGGATATTTTGGGATCTTTGCTCGTGGAGCAAAATATAGTTGTATCTCTCAAAATATGAGAGATACAACCTCACAGTTGTCTGCATAGATCGGTATTGATTGATATTGGCAATTAAGAGTTGGATAATATCGATATGTTGGATATCGGTAAAAAAACAAAAACAATAGTTAACATGCTTAATTTATAAAATATGTTTGTGTTCGTTAGCGTTGCCATATTGCATAGCAACGCCAGTGACAAGAATTTTCAGTGAGCCATTCAGCCAAGTTTACACAGAGAACACAGTCACTCAGCTCGGTTGACATTGAGCTTATTTTGTGTGTACAAATGGATTTTAATGAGACTCACCAACTGCATACATACCCACAAACAGAAGGGCTTTGTGAAGACCCATGAGAATTTTTGCAGTGCTTTAGTATGTTTGTTATCACATGGCTGTCAAACAGCACCTACACTTTATTATTGTTTCATTAAGACATCCAGTCTTTTGTCATCAGCGCAGCCTCTTAATTACAGCGTATCTGCAAACACCCACTCCGGCCCTGACAGACACTGAGATGATGCAGCCTCGCTCAATCCTTCCATAAGTGACATAAGCTCATTACTCACAGTAAACATTGTTGCTAATCTGTGAACACAAGTCCTGACTGCTGCTGCCCGATCTGTGCGGTGTGCTCACACCCTCACACACACACTTCCTCCTGCTAATGGCATGTTTGTGTAATTCTGCCATTTGTTTGGAGTTTTCCTTCCCAGAGAGGCCTGCAGTCAGATCTTGGTTGTAGACGGCTCATGAGCTATTGTTCCTAACTTGTTTCATGGAGAAAATGATGATATTAGGCTCCTTCCACCCACCTTGTTTAGTTTCACAACCTGTTAATTCCCTTTTTAAGGTGTCACAATCTGTAATTGTTCCAAGAATTTGTGTTCCATTTATTATTTTGGCTCAGAATATATGTGGGTGTACCCGATGCATAAGAACATGTCTACTGAGTAATTAAAGGACTTCAATCTACTTGCAAAATACTGCTGTAATGAGCTATGACCTCACCTGTTTGGATCAGACTGTGGGCCAAACACAAGAGGCGAGGTTGAGTTTCGAATCAAAGATGGGAAATATGTGAGAAGTGGATGAGTTATGGCGTTAGATACTCATCTTGATGACTGTAATTGTTTATCGGTTTTCATGGACGGTTTCGAGCTGCGTGGAAGTTCTATATGCTTGTTCCTGTTTGTGTGTGTAAGTGTGTTTTAATTGAAACTTTAAATCAGACTGTCATACCTTTCTGCGGAGGGTTGGGCCACTCTCACCTTGTCTCCTGTCAACCAAACAAACAAGTCTTTATTCTCAGCAAGAGCAGGATGTTCGCTTCCAATTAAAACCGCCAGCGCAGCTGCTCGTTTCACGTTCATCAGCAAGAGACCTTCTTAACTCAACTTGATATCACACTTTAAGATTAATCAAATAAAAAACAAATACTAAATTATATTAAACTTACTTAGATATAAGGGCATGTTGTCCTCAAAAAGGTAGAGATTGTAATATCAGCTCTTTCAGATATGTATGTTTTAAGCTTACTTTGAACATTTTAGAGGATTTATGTGGTTTTCGCCCAGACTGGTTCTGCAGGAAAAACCTGAAAATATATAAATATGCCCCTCATTCTGGTCCAGGACATTCTGGGAAACACAAACAGGCCTGCATTCTCCCAGCCAAGCAGTGGCGGAGCCAGAAATTTTTCCCTGGGGTGGCCAGGGACAGACCATTACTCACATACGGGTGGCCATAAGTAGATACCTCAGAGTGCATGTTTATATATATATAATTGTGAATTGTGGTTCTAAAGAAATATTAAAAACAAACAAGCGTGATGGGGCTCTGAAGCCAAAAATTTTGTTGAGCAACACTTTGAGACAATCACTGCAATCAGGTGTTTTCTCTAATGTTCCAAAAGACTTCTATTCTTGTTGACAGGTATTTGGTCCACTGTTCATGGGAAAAGTGCTCCAATGAGTCTTGGACAGTTTTATTTATTTGTTTTTTTTCTTATTGTTGTTTCCAACCACAATTTAAAAGTAATTTTATTTCACTAAATTATAATATTGTAAATTTTTATTTATTGTTTGATTCTTTATTTTCTTGTTATTTGAATTACCGTTATGAATTTAGCATTTTCTTTAATTGGAGGGTATGAATAATAAGAGGACTGTATATATTTTTTGTATAAATTTCAGCTCCTAAAGGCCGATACCAATAACACACATACATTTCTACTCATACCGAATCAAAAATTCCAAATGCATGGGGTAGCTCATGTCTTAAATAAGAAGGGGAGATGGTTTGGAAGAAGTTTTTGGTCTCCCTGTGAAGCAGCAGCTCACCCCAATCGCAATATCTCAGCGAGAAAAGCTTAAAGGTACTGTATATTATTTAAGAATTACTGACATCTAGTGGTAAAGATGGGTAGTTGAAAGAAAAGAGGTTCTTTTTCAAATGATTTCATATTCCAAGCATTGTTGTGAATGCATGGTAGCCGTTAGTGGCCAAAAGATGTTTTCATCTGTGAGCGGATCCAGTGGCCTCAGGTATTGCTATGACTAAATTATGAGTAACTATTTTTATGTCTTTAATTAAGGCATTATTTATTCCAAACAGTGCTCTAAGTCTCATTAAACAAAGTTGGTACAACAGTTTTAAAGTGTAGAGGGTTCTCACTTCACACACATTGTTTTGTTCATTCAGGGACACCGTAGTAAAAATGGTGGAACAAGTACTGTATGGCAGCCTCCATATGTGTGCCGCCCAGCAAGTAGATTTAAATGACTTATTCTAAGAAAATAAACACATAACAGTTATTCTAGTGCAGCTATTACACATAAATAGAAACACAGTTTTAAATTTTATATCATATTTTTCTGCCATTGACCTTTGATTTTTTTACATACTGTATCTTTAAAACTGGGATTTTCAACTTCTCCATGTGCAATCTTAAAAATTTCAACTGTGTGTATGTGTAGTGTCTAAGATAAAAAGGGAAAGTGGTTTGGAAGCAGCTTGGGGTCTCTGTAACTGCTTGAGCACCACCCGGTTAATGTGTGGAGGTGGCCAGTGATTGACCCCCGTAGCTCCGCCCCCTGCAGCCAAGTGTTCTGGGGTGATGGAGTAGCAATACCATCTTTCAGACAAGATGGAGTTTGGCCATTAAAGGATTTTTGCATCATAATATTTTAAAATTTCACAAGGAACGACTGTTGAGAAGCTAAAACAGGAAACGTGTTATCTTTCTTGGCGGCACCGGTCACACAAACAATGCTTCTCATTTTGTTAATATTAAATAAAGTGACTTATTGCGCAGAAAAAGTGCAGAAACATTCTCTTTGCATCCAGTACTCACCATTTCCAGCACCTGTGTTAGACTGCAGCAGGTTGAGCAGTCATAATATTAAACAGATAAAAGATGGCAACTACACAGACCTGTGAATTAAACACAGATTTTGGTTTAAATTGACTCAAAGATTACTGAGTAGATACTGTTACGGATGTAACAACATCATTGTTGTTAGCTTTTCTGTCAGTAAATTGTTTGAGATGGAGGAATTACCAAATCATAATTCCAGTTAAATGCCCAACATTTATGATATAATATCAATAAAGGGTGAACATCCTAATTTTTTTTTATAAATAATAACTGAAAGTTGACAATCCCTAACTTTTTGTCAGTAGTGCATATGTATATGTCATCCAGTCATCAGAACACATGGGGTAAAGGTGGGGGCAGGGCTGCACCATGCACCACGCTGTCTTTAAACCAATAGGATACCATATTATTAGTATGGTATCGTATTGGGTTAAAACCAGCGCGGTGCATGGTGCAGCGCTGCCCCCCACCTTTACCCCATGTGTTCCCTGTGTTGAGCTGGGCTTGTTTACAACTTTTCCTCACTATGGCCAATTTTGTGACTTTATTTTTTTTTTAAATGGACTCAAATACACTTTATTTCTCATTTTCCTGGTTGTTGCATACATTTAAGAAATAAAGTGTTTCTCATCAGTATAGTGTGATGCTATCATATTGCATTAATAAATGAGTAGATCATCAGTATCTTTGATAGGATCTTCGATAGGATGAAAATATTAATACATTTTTAAATGAGATATAAGAATATATTTATATATTCTAAAACATATTTATATTTTTTAAATGAGATAAAAAATATAAAAATATAGCGATATATTTTTAAATGAGACGTAGAATACAAAAATGTATTGATATATATTTTTAAATACTGTATATCAATATACTATAAAATGTGAAATAAGAATCTAAAAATATATTGATATATTCTTGAATGAGGTATAAAAATATATTAACATATTTGAATATTGATATATTTCAAAATGAAAAAAAAAACATATATCAATATGTTTTTTATATCAATATATCGCCCTGTCCTATCTTTAGCTTTATTTGGAAAAGTGAGGATTATTAGCATTGCATCAAGGTAATATATCTGGGGTGTCTCTGGATTATAATCATCACTGAGGTTTATGAAGTGAAATGAATTCTTTTACAACACAGACTACCTCTCAGGTATGTTAACTCCAGTTTGGCATTGATGCCATATCGGGCCTTGTGTGGTGATCCCAGTCAGTCTGGTGCCTGACATCCCTCCATGATTTATTATTGATCATTTTTCTGTGTGGGATCAAACCTGTAAGTATGGGCGCCTTTTCTGTTGGTACTTTTGGTCCAGCAGCGTGAAGCTGCCAGACATATGAGTGACGAATGGCAACAAGATCATTAATCAAACTATCAGCACGTCCATTGTTTCTCTCAGGTTTCCTACCTCAGTCCTCCTACCTTTACTCCTCACTTATTCCAGCCACAGTGGAAAATTTGGAAAGTTTTTTAATTTAAATGTCTCAGGATTTCAGAGCTCTAAGAACAGTTGTTCAGTCAGATGACAGAAGTCTCATTTTTGCAGTCTTCTGACAATCATTAAGATGTGATTGAGGGTTTGAGAGTCTTTGCTTTGTGTTTATTTTAAACCTGTTTATTCAGTTTTAACATGAATGCACTCATTGTATGGCTTCATAAAGGGAATATAAAGGATAAATTAGTTTACCACTGCCTTTTTGTCACTTATTTACCTTTAAAATTTAATTGCCTGCAACCCGTTGCCTTTGGGCAGCTTCAGGGTTGCTGTTAAGATCACGATAACTCCTTGTAATTATCACCATTAGCACTGATATCAAGAGCAGTGACACAAAACGACTTTAGCAGTGTGAGAACCAGGTAGCCAAGTGTGACAAATGGCTGAGTCTGTTATTTATGATGGTTAGATCTGTCATGGAGAAAAATGATTTCGTTTTTCCACAGTACCATCAATCATCAGTGTTGGCGTCTAGTGGGGCAGGTTAGGCTGACGGACAGGCCCAGAGAGGCAGATGAGCGCTGAACTGTCAGGAGGCCACCGACCTCCAACTGTTGACTTAACGTTTGCAACCTCCTGGCATTGCTGCGCTTATTGCACAGACAGATTCCTGTAATTGTTTTGCTTTCAACCCAAGCTGGTTTCTTCATCATTAACACATGACTCAGCCAATGATGGTGCAATCATTTAACATAAAGAGAAATTACACTCAGGTTATCTGCAGGTCTGCAGCTATTCATTTTGTTTGGATTTTTTTAAGCTGTCATGCCAGCAAGAGCTGAGGAAGGAGTATGCTTCAAGGTTTTTTTTGTCTTTTATCTTTTCCTCCATTCAGTGTCTGATTCTGCTGTTTTAAAGGAATAGTTCACCCTCAGAACGATTTAACTTTATTTTCCACTTACCTTCATGGTGACCAAGACTCTGGAACACTTTTTTAATATTTCAAATGCAGTCGGCGATCAGGACGGCTTCTCGTTTTCACCCAACTTTCATATAATGGAGTTCGATTAAGCCCGAGCCAACAAGGTCCTTAGAAGTCCACAAAAACTTGTTAATATTCCTCCATACTGCTTGTCCAATGTAATCCAAGTGTCCTGAGTGGGTAGTGTCCATAATTTACTCAAAACTTTGCCATTTAGTATATTTTTAGAGCCTAAATAGAAGTACATCGCATCTCTTGCGCGCACGCCGATGCGCGTTCATGAAACTACGGAAGGCGCGGCAGACGAGATCGCGGGTTCTCTTTTTCTTTCATCATTTGTTTTAAATCAATATCCAACTCCTCTTGTGTTTGTCCCGGTTCGTCTGCAGCTCTGTTGCTCTTAACACAATGTAAACAGTGAATTTCTTCTTCTACGCTTGTATTATCAGCAGCGTTGGTTCTGAACGCCGAGGCTTCCGTAGTTTTGTGAATGCGCAGGTGCGCGCTCCATGTAGTAATATATTCTTCTTTTTAGGCTCTAAAAATATAGTAAATGACTTCGTTTCGAGTAAATTCTGGACGCTACCCACTCAGGACACTTGGATTACATTGGACGAGCAGTATGGAGGAATATTGACAAGTTTTTGTGGACTTCTAAGGACCTTGTTGGCTCGGGCTCAATCGAACTCCATTATATGAAAGTTGGGGGAAAATGAGAGGCCAACCTGATCGCTGGCTGCATTTCAGATATTAAAAAAAGTGCTCCAGAGTCTTGGTCACCATGAAGGTAAGTGGAAAATAAAGTTAAATCGTTCTGTGGGTGAACTCAGTGGTGTAGTCTACGTGATACGCAGGTATACGCCGTATACTCACTAGAAAAAGTCCCAAATTACCGTATAACCACTGAAAAATGCGCACAGATACGTATCAGCATGTTTTTGTTGCATAACTTTCCCGTTCAGAAATTCCCCATTTTCTGTGTGAGGAAGTGGCACGTCTGAACTGTCAAGCCTGAAGCTCATGTTAACTGCTGAGTTTGTGTCCTACGGTAAAAACCAGCCTTAACGAAGCAGTGAAGAACAGCAGCACGATCCGCCAACGTTGGTCAGCTGAGAAGAAGTGCGTCACATGTACAATGCGTGCAGGTGCGTTGTAGATGAGGGCTGGACCTGGCAGCCTGGAGCAAGAGTCAGATGAGGGAGTTTGAAACAGTCGTGGGCAGTGGCATCGCCAGCCGATTTTCCCGGGGCTTTCCCTGAAGCCCCGGATGTTTTGAGTCTAGCCCCGGGTATGAATTTACTGTTTAACCACGTTTTCCTGAAAAAAATCAGATGAAAGACCAAATGACCCAGCTTTCTACCAGCACTTGAACGCACCATAAATATGCGACGGTTTAGCCTAGCTCCCGTTAGTGTGGTGTGTGCGTGAGTGTGTGTGTGTGTGAAGTCCGAGGTCCGATTGGCCCCCCATCGGATGTCAGACAAAGCTAAAGTAAGTTTGTCAGCTCCGTGTGCGCATGTGCAGAAGAGAGCAGCAGTGAAATTAAAGCAGATGATGAGAGCGGAGATGGACAGAAAATATGAGAGAAAGCAGCAGTTACATCCTCAGCTTTCCAGCAGGAAAGTAAAAGGTAAGATAACACAGTGTTGACTCTTTTTTCTCCTTAAAAACAATATGAAAAAGTCAACATGAAACCCCCCAACATAAAAAACGAGGCTGAAGTTAGCAGCAACTCCTTTCCAGCTTCTGTTTCGATTTTGGCTTAAAGGGCAATTCCACTCAAATAATTTTGTACTGACAACATTTAACTCGGTCTGGTGTAAAAACTACAACACGTAGACTTTTCATTAAAGAACAGTTTCTGATTTATGAAACCTATAAATGAATAAATGAGGAGAAAATGAGAACAAATGAGGAGAAAACAAATGAGTAGGAGAAAAGGAGAACAAGTGATGAGAACAAATAGGAGAGAACTAATTAGGAAGAAAAAAAGAGCAAATAATGACATAAGAGCAGGTGAGAAAAGAACGTGATGATGAGGAGGGTCAGTGATGAGTCAAAGAGAAGACAAAAGGTGAATAATACTGTATGAACTGTTCTGCGTGAGTGCATGGGTTTTAGCAACATACAGGACTGTCTCAGAAAATAAGAATTCATGATATTCTAATATTTTGAGATAGGATATTTGAGTTTTCTTAAGCTGTATGCCATAATCAGCAATATTAAAACAATAAGGGCTTGCAATATTTCAGTGGATTTGTAATGAATCCAGAATGTATTACATTTTCATGTTTTTTTAATTTCATCCTATCTCAAAATATTTTTGTATTTTGTATATACAATATAATATATATTATATTGTTTTGTCTTTTTTTTTTGATGGGGGGGGGCACAGCCACAGTATACCGACTAGAATCAACTAGACTACACCACTGGGTGAACTATTCCTTTAACAACGCCTGCAGTGTTTCTTAAAGGCCTGCTTCCACTGAAAACCCATTTAACTTGCTCCTTCTGAAATACGGAGGGTTTCCCCTTGTTTACTTATCATCACAGAAACAATATGAAGAGAAGAGCGAATCGGGAACAGCCTTGCACTTCTACGTAACATTGCAAATAGCGTATCCCACGTGGGGTTTCTATCTGTCCATTGGAAGGCAGGTAATCCTCCACTGCACACTAGAAGTAAAGACGGCACGACTGTAGCTTCGGAGTTGAGAAGCTAATTAGCTAACTGTTTGTTAGCGTGGCGGAACAAACTTGTTTGTCGGCTCTATTTCCTGTCTGTAGCGAAATAAGAGCGGAGGGCGGAGCTTCCTTCATACACTGATGGCAGGCAGCCAATCAGACGGAAATTCATGAGAAGGACCCGGAAAAGCTGCCGTTGGACCACAAGCCTCTTTTCTAGTATACAAATACAGCTGGATACAAAGATACCAGAAGGTTTTTTTAAACAGAAACACACAGAAATATTAATGAAATGACCATGGAAGTACAACTTTAAAAAAACTGCAATATTTCTTAAAAGGTATAAAATTTGGAAAATAAATGAATGAATGAATGAATGAATGAATGAATGAATGAATGAATGAATGAATGAATGAATGAATGAATGAATGAATAAATGAATGAATGAATGAATGAATAAATATTGGCTTTTTTTTTTTTTTTTTTTTTACACAGGTATCTGATATTGTCCAGCTCTTAAATTCCGATATCAACCGATACTGATGTATGCAGAGAACAGTGAGGTATCTCTGATATTATATTATCAGAGATCTATTTTTGGATCTATATACTATAGATCCAAAAATCTCCTTAACTCAGCCAGAGGAGTTCATTTTGGACATCTGGCTGCCAGATATCAGATACTAGCAGGTATAAGCAGAATATAAGAAATAGATGGAACTTTTTTTTTTTCTTTTTTTTTTTTTAAATTGGGGACCCATTGAATTTCCCAGGGACCCTCTTAAATCATACATTGAAAACCTTTAGCATCACTGTTTTTCTAAAACCACATCAAATTCTTGTCATTTATATTAATTTGACAATTGATTTTACATCCGCATATTTCACCCAGCTGATCATTGAAAAAGTCACTATAGTTGTTTACCAGTTCATCATGCTGAGTCAGGGATGCGCACAAAACCACTGAAGCAGAAAATATCTGTGAGCTGTTTTCTTTAGGATGAAGCCATGCCATGTTCTGAACCCATGAAGGGGTTTGGAAAGTTCACCCTTAATGAATGGCACGTTGTAGACACGCCTTGACTGCAGCAAGTGTCCCTGAGATTTGTGTCGTGGTCCTGTATGTGTGTTTTGGTAAATGTGTGCGCAACCCCTGCTTATTTGAAGCTGTTCGAACCCGCTCTCTTATATGTGTGTGACGGTGATGATGAAGAGGCGGGATGTGGAGGGGGTCCGTGAGTGGGCGATGATAAGTGGCATCTCACGGAGAGGCGAGCATGATTAGTCAGGAGATAATCTGCTCTCCTTCGTCTGTGTGCAGCGTGAGCAAACTCCAAAGAAAACACTCCACTGTTTTCTTTACTTTTCTTTGCTCTCCACACAGTCTCGCTCAAGCAGGAACACACGCAAACACACACGCGTGCAAAATGATTACCGAGAGTGAAGCAAGACATGACACAGGGAAGAGAGTGTGTGTTTTTAATACTAGCATCTACTATAATCATGTTTTTCCTTTGCCTCTCTCTGCTGTAGGTGAAGCTGTCATGATCAGGGTGTCAGAGTGTGAGGGACCTTTGACGTTCCCAGCAGCCCCCCCCCCCTTCAAGCATTCCTTCCTTCAATTATGAAAATAATAGCGGGGGGGAAAAAGCCATAGATACAAAAACACAGGTCTGGGCAGTACTTGCTCTTTCCAATCATTTTGATGCAACCATTACCAGTAAACTTACACATTCACACACCTGGGATACGGTTGTTCTCATGGTAAATCTTTCCTACATCTCCATGCCGCTGCTATGGTAATATCTGCTCCGGCATGGAGCTGGCTCGGTAATCCAAGCTTGGAGTGTTTATACATGTGCGGTGGACGCAGGCCACCACCACAGCTAAACGTTTACAATAATAGTCTCCAAGTGATGCCTGTTGTAATAAAAGTCAAGCGTCCCGCCTGGTGCAGTGAAACCAATCTGTCGTGCTGATCTTATTATTGTCAAATTAAACTGTCGTGCCTGGGGCAGAAAGGCTGTAAACTGTGGAACTTGAATAAAAACACGAGCCAAACCTGCTTGCCAAAAGGTTCACCACCATCGTACACAGGTGTCTGGACTCGACACTCTGCCAGTTCTACATGTGGAGGCGCTTTGTTTTCCTTAACATCAATCTAGCATAAATCTACTTGTCTGTTTAGTTGTATGTGTTATTGTTTGCAGAAAACAGGCCATAGTTTTCAAGTTGTCAACTGTTAAATACAAACCTGGGAGACTTCAGTCGGGAAGTGTAAGAGATGGAAAATATAAAGGAGAATAACTTCATACCTGAAAGTTTAGCTGGTATCAACAGGAACAGTGTGATCTTTTAATATGCGCCATGTCATTCAGTTGCACTAACTTGAATTGAACTTTTGAAATGAAATGAAAAATGAAATGAAAAATTTATTTCATTTTAAAATATTTTATTTCATGAATGCACTTACTTACAAAAATTAAGTATTCATTAATAGGAGTAACTAAGTAGAATAAACTAGAATGGTTTAAGTATTTAGTAGGGATGGGCAAACCGATACCCTGAAGTCGATACTTCGATACCAGCCAGACAAAATATTGGAATTGATATTTTTACAATACCACTGTACAGATGCAAAACATGCAGTTTGTTTCCACTTCCGAGAGTTTTAGGCAATGAAATGATGTGAAAGCAGCCAGATGCTAGCTACTTTGTCACATGATGGTGGTAGCCATCTGATGCTGCTGCTGCTGTTTGTTTTTTCATAAGATTAATGCAGGCTATTGCTTATTGTGTTTTTGTAAATTTGCGATATTACTATCACATTTTATATTTGAACTAGGGATGCACGATATTGGAATTTTGGCCGATATCCAATATGCCGATATTTCAATAGTACAATAGAACACAGTGGTGGGGTGGCTGATGTCCGATACTCAGTTTTAAGGCCGATACCAATAGGGGGCAGATTATATCGTGCCAATTTGAACATTTCCATTGAATAAATTTAAATAATCTCACCTACACTTAAGTAATTTGGTAATTAAAAGAAGTTTTTAATTTTATTAGGAGCAAAATTCACACTTGTTTGCGTCATCAATGCTGCATTTGAAAAGTCCTCCAGATAAATCTACCTAGAAATCTAGGTCTATTATTGTGACAGGTACATGTGCAGCCCGATCCTCTGCAGCTGGTGATGCCTGGCGTTGCTGAACAGTTTTGGAGTGCGCTGTGCTGTCTTTGTTTCTCCGGATTGTGTTGTAACTTGCATCGTTTTGGAAGCGGAGCCCTGTGAGAGCGAGCCAGATGTTTCTCTCTTTCTCTGCTCCTCGGTGACATGTCTTCATTCGCTGTGCGTAGACCCCGCTCAGGTTTAAGAGACATGGAGGCATTACCACAGTGTCAATCACCACCTCGCTACCCTGGGGAGATCCACTGCAACACACACACGTTCACAAATATGCTGCTACGTAGCGTTAGCCGTGGGTACCTGCAGTGTTGCAGTCTTACTTTATGGTTGGAGCTGGTTCTTTTTGCATTTATTGACTTTGACTTGTGGGTTAAGTAAGAAAATATGCCTCAGCACTACTTTCCCTATTTTTCAGATTTATGGATCACACTAGATACTACTGTAGAGTTCTTTGTGTTAACGTTTTCTCAACAACACACTCTATCATGGTTCTGTTAAAAAGAAAGAAAAACTAATTTGGACTTGTGGGATTTTTTATTGTTGCTAGAAAGTTGTGAAACAGAAGCTTGTGCGAATGATTCCATTTAATGGGCTGAGCCAAAATGTGTAAAAGTACCAGCAATTATACTATCTGTCATAACATTTAACGATTCATCATCAAACATATTGTCAGAAAGTACTCTCTTAACATCAAGTAATTAGCTGAACATGCAGTTTTATGGTACAGCAACATATTACAGTTTGTGAGGTGATTCTGGCAACATCGGAGCTGAAAGCAACGACAAATCACACATCTGCGTTTTTGATCACAACCAGAGTTATGACATGGTGCTTGCACTGGAAGCATCAGTTAAAAACAAATCAGACATCTTGCAAGCATGCCAGACTTGATATTCAACGAGAAAAAGACGAGAAACAATGAAGCTGCTGCGGTTGCCCGTGCCACGCACTCAGAGGTGCGTTTGAGAGAGGAGGAAAAAAAGAGGGTACGCGGCGCCGCTGAAGCTGTAACTGAGGACACATTTGATCAAACTTTTGCTCTGTCCCAAATCACCTAGTTCCATAATCAATACTCAAAATCCCATATTGAGTACACTAACCATACGATGTACTCAGTGGCTCAGTACGGGATTTTCGAGTTCGCAGTGCTGTCCCAAATCACATACTCCCGTGTGGAGTACTCACCGGAAATGAAAATGCGATGTCGATTTCTTCTACGGAAATTTCTGACCGGCTTACAGCCACAGCACATCCTTCGTGAAGCCTTACGCCGAAATTAGCGCCAGCAAATCGATGTCTTCCTGCTATTGGCTGAAGCTGCACAAGATGCCATTTTTCTGCTTGTGATGTGTGCCATAGATATATATTGGACTAGATTGTGCAACCGGGGTTGTTCAGCGTAGCTACACGGCGGCCATCTTACTTCAGACAGCTCGCCCCTTGAACAGCAATGATGTCAATGGTGCATGTGTAAATAACCATATCTGGCTCGATTTTCAACCGATTTTCAAACGGTTTGATTTGTTATAAACGTCAGATATAATCACATCTAAGCATGCAGGAACATAGCTACATCTCTGACGCTTATAACAAATGAAACTGTTTGAAAATCATTTAAAAATTGTGCCAGGTATGGTTATTTAAATAGTACATGGTTATTGACATCAATGTTGTTCAAGGGACGAGCGGTCTGAAGTAAGATGGCCGCCGTGTAGCTACATTGCTCTCCATTGATGAACAGCCCGCGTGAGCCATCTAGCCTTTATTAGATAATATCTATGATAAGTTCAGTGAGTGTCTTCTTCTACTTCTTCTTCTCTTGAGTTTTATGGCAGTTTGTTACCCATTTCAGGAAGCATTACCGCACCCTATTGAATCGAATTCAGGCCGAGAGAGTGCGGCGAGTGTCCAAAGTCATCTTGACGGGTTTGAGTACGTCATCCGGGTACTTTTGCATACTCAGTTTTCACATACTATGCATACTGTTTTTCATTTTGATGCAGTATACTCAAAATTTTGAGAATTGAGTATGGAAGTAGGCGATTTGGGACACAGCATGACTCCTATATGACGTTAAGACATCAAAGAATTGTTTCAGATGGGGTAAAAGTGCTTAATATGGGCCCTTTAATAAATAAGCTGATGGCATCAGCGACTTGGTTCTGCAAATGAACGATGGCAGAGGTTTTCCACACTTGGGAACAGAAAACACCGTAAAAACCATCAACCTGAATGAGGTGTGGTTATCTGACCTGGCAGAGAACCAGCAGTGTCACTGAGGTATGTTGTGTTTGCTTACAAGTGTAACCGCACTAGGAGATTGTCACAGACACTATACAAGCTCTCACTTCTCCATGTGCATCTGTTGATACTTGCTGTTGGATGGAGAGACGATCCGTGACGGCTACGTGACTGGCAGGCCGCAGCAGAATGCCTCAAATGTCAGTAAGAGTGACAGCACCATTTTAATCCTGATTGCTTTAAACAACACAGCTTTGTCTGAGAGGAAAGGCCAGATTATATCTGGCTGAATGTATTCAGTTGCAATTATAAGTCTTATTGTTTTTACTGAATTTTTGTTTTATTGCTTCAATTCCTGCCAAGATATTCAAGTCTCTGTGTTCAAGTGTCCAAGATGCAATGACAAAAAACCCTTTAATAAGTAATGAAAACTATGTCTGTGCCTGTTTTCCTTCCATCTCTACCAGACAGGAAGTGAACACTGGGTGCTGAATATGTAACTATGCAGAAGAAGTGTAAGGTATCTCTGCAAAGGAAGAGATTTCATATGCTGGACTTTGAATGGGTCTCTGTGTACGCGGCTCTGTATCCGCTCCCATGCGGTAAACTGGTAAGGCGACCCGGGCCGGACAGGTTGTGGTCAGCCTTACCGGGAAAGCAGAGGGTCTGGGAGGTGAGAGTTTTGTTGCTGTGGCGGAAGATTGAGGTAAAGGTGAGGACAGAGAGTTCAGTGAAAACAGAAATAAAGAGGGGGATGGCAAGATATGAGTGTGGGTTTGTGTTTGCATAAATTGGTAATGCAGTCTTGAGGTTGTACATCAGATCTTGTCTAAACCGAGTGATCAAATGACATTGTTGAATTGCAAAGCAGCTGCGATAGACTCAGGCCAGAGTGTAGCCCACCTCTCCCCCATCTACAGCTAAAATAAGCACCAGACCAAGTCGGTTGAGATAAAAGATGATACGTGAAAACGCATTAATGAATTAATGCTGCCGAGCTGAATGAATGAATGAAATTAAAATAGATAAAGAAAAACTGATACATTTATAGGGGTGCATGATAACTAGCAGGCCCATAATTATCGGGCCGATAAAAGGAAATTATTACATCATTCTGATAAGTCCAATATCATGACAACTTGTGCATATACAGCCATGAAAATATTAAGAGACCAACTTTGTTTTCAAAAATAATGGTTATGAAATCAAGGACCAACTGTGGTGTGAATAATGTGACTAAAAGAGACGGAAAAGAAAATGTAGAGTGCCTAAAAGCTCTGCTTTTGCAGTACAATGCCATAGCTATTGATAGAAGAACTTAATAACCAAAGTCACTTATCAAAAAAAGCATGGAAAATGTCTAGATATCAGTTCTTAAATAAAACTCTTATGAGCTATTTTTGTTGTTATCATTATATTTGTCCAGACAAATGTACTTTTAGTAGTACTAGGCATTAAAATGACCAATAAATATGAGAAAACATGGCTGATCTTTTCATTTTTATAAAACACAAAATACATTTATATATATAAAAATATGAAAATTTCATTTTTTCCGTTATTGTGACCAAAATGATCACAGTTATCGATATTATTGCAGTATTCATGAAATCTGCTCAAAATGTTCAAAAAGTATACACACTAAAATCATTTAACCAAGTTTCAATTAAAAAAATAGTTACAAGCACGGTGGACTTTCTGTTGGCAGAAACATTAAATAACATGTAAACATCACATGTGCATTAAAGATGCATCTTATGACCATAAGAGAGAGGGTTCATCACTTTATACAAAATTGTAGATAAGAACCAAGAATTCTTTTCTTTACGTTCAGAGCTCAAGACTTGATCTCGTCTTAAGGATTTCAGAAGAACTGGTCCAGAAAGGAAACTTTAACTGTTTCATATATCTTAGAAAGTAACACTACCATATAAAATAAGGTAATATGGCAGAAACATTAAAATAATACCATGAATAACACAATAAATATATTTAAAAAATGTGTCTGAGGGACTGCTGCTGCTTTTCCTGGCAATGAGCAGCATCACTGTGAGTTTATCAAAGTGCGATAATCACGGATTTACGACAATTAAAATCTGAAACGGTAATACTAATTGTTGGGGAATGATATCCCGATTTATCTTTTTATTGGTTATTGTGACATCCCTAATATATATGAACATACACTTTAAAAACTAATCGTAATATTGAAAGGAAACAAAATATTCCCACTTATGCCAAAAAAGTGGCATATGTGGCATATATATATATATATATATATATATATATATATATGTATATGTATGTATGTATGTACAGTATATATGTATGTATAGCACCTTTCCCATATATGCTTTTATATATGCAGTTGTAGACCTCCGATCTGAGCACTTTTATGCCATAAGTGGGTATATATGTATGTATATAGTATATTAATTCCCATTAGACTGGAATTATTCTCGTTTAAATATGCACTCCATTTACATAGACAAGTCTAACTTTTTCAATCTTTATTATTATTTTAAAATAAACTTTTTCAGATTGTGTTAACATACAATAAATGTTTATATCCAACTAGTCAGTGCATCATTTTCATTGTTTAACTTCTCTATTGCTTTTTTTAAGTTTGTAATTCCAATGCATGCATTTGCATCAAGGAGCCTTTATTTTTGTATCAGTAAACAATACACCTTATTTAAGTTGATGTGCATTTGAGATATCAAATAGTTTTGTTTGATATCACTGGTAAAAAAAAAAAAAAAATCAATATTTCTTTATTTAAAGGGTGAAAAGTCTTTGGTTTTGTTAATGGTAGTGATATCATGATGTATGTGTGTATTCAGCTATCAGTTGAAGTAAATTTCTACCTTATTGGAGCAGAGATGTATCGGTTATTGGCATTGGTTATTAAAAAAGGTTATCATGCATCCCTATAAATTTACAATTAAACATATTGATCCTGATCTGGCTTGTTTCAGGTGCTCAGCATTGTGTGCACTAAAAGATTTTTATTTCAGTGTGAGGCTTGCTGAGGAAAAAAATCAGGCAGCTTAATGACATTTTATTAACTTACAAAAACAGCATCATTTCAATAAGTTTATGTTGTTAAAATCAGGACAGTGAGTCCAAAATCAGGTTTGGTCCAACAGCTTCTCCGGGCTAATCGTAGAACATTTCAGGCATGTTTTATTATGAAGTGAATTTTCCAGTGTACTGCTTGGTGTCACCACTAGGGGGTGTAAAAGAGGGGGATTTTCAAGAGGTTCATATCTGGCGTCTTTAACGGCATCCCTGCTGTATATAAAATAAATTTTTTTTTTTTTTTACTTTCTTGACTAGATGTTGTCAAAGCTTATATACTCAGCTTTAACCTAAGTTAGTCTCAGACTTTTCCCCACAGGAGTGTGTGTGAATATAATTGAGATCTGTTCTTGAACAAGCAGCTGGAGAGTCAGAGGTCACGCTTGTGGTTTCGCCAGGTTGCTGGTAGATCGTGGGATAGTTTGGGTCAGCAGACGTTCTTTTTTCCTCCTTGTGCTTCTGTTGACTGATCGTGATCTGTTCATTGTCTTTTTTCCAGATCAGCACAGCACTCTTTAAGTCCTGTAACTCATTTTACAATGGCTCATAACTTAATACATAATATTTTCATTACTTAGTTTCAAACAACATATTCTACACGTTCTCCAGCTGGGGTTGGATTGCACTTGTTTAGGCTGTTCCTTCCTGGAAATATTCCTGCTACATGTTTCTTTGACATCGTCTTTCCGTTGTGGTGAGAAAAGTATTGGGAGATAAAGGAAAACCGCTCTGGTGCCATGCATAGCAGAGAAAGCCTTTTCCATTGATATTTAAAACTTCAAGCAGAGCACTTCCCCTTCCCGAAAACCCTACCCGGCCACAGGCCTCCTTCAAAGACCGGCCACTCTGCAACGGTCCAACCCGGCATGCCGACCCCTGCTCCGATGTTCCCGCCCTGGTGAGAGAGGCGGGTGGAGCTGGGTTGGACTTGAACTCATGCAATTGTCTTCTGCTAACCTTTCTGTGTGTGTGTCTGTGTTTTTGTGTGTCCACGTGGGTTTGTCGAAGCATTTAAGGTCATGTGACAGATCTCGACTCAGAGGCCCACACAGTGGGAAATAGCTGTTGTTAAGGTAATAATGCATGAGTAATATTTAGGGCAGTGACTTTGGAAGAAGATTATGCCAAAGTTGACATGCTGTTTGCAGATCACACAACTGTTTAGAAAAAAGAAGAGATGTGAACAGTTTAGACACATGTCCTGCATTTACTTTTTCGTCCACAAAGCCTCACTGGAAATAATGCATCTCACGTATCAGTACGGCTGTCACAGACAGTTATTTTGATAATCGATTAGTCACTGATTATTTTGTTGATTAGTTGACTAATCGGATCGAAAATTGTAGCATATTAACAGCACCAGTTAAAAATTCGGACACTTTCTCATTGAATCTAATGGAAAACGTGTCCAAACTTTTGACTGGTAGCGTGTGTTTATTTATGACTATCCAAGAAAAGATGATCAGACAGAAAGGCAGATAAGGCAGTTGAAGGTACTGTGGCAATTTTGAGAGGAAAAACAAAGCTTATAAACAATAAATGATTAGTCGATTATGAAATTAGTCACTGACTAGTTTGATATTCAACGCTATTTAATGCACAAAATTCCTGTTTACTTACAGTTGTCCTCAAAATTATTCATACCCTCCAATTAAAAAAGATTAAATTCACAATGATAATTCAAATAACAAGGAAATAAAGAAACGAATAATAGATAAAAAATCACAAAATTATAATTGAGTGAAATAAAATATTGCTTTTGATTTGTGGTTGGAAATAATAATGTAAACAAACAAAACCGTCCCAGACACCTTTTCCATGAACAGTGGACCAACATACCTGTCAACAGGTGCAGACGTCTTTCAGAACATGACAGAAAACACCTGATTGCAGTGATTGGCTCAAAGTTTTGCTCACCATCAAGCCCCATCATGCTTGTTCACTTGTTTTATTTTATTTATTATATTTTATTTCTTTCAAACCACAAATCAAAATCAATGTCATGATTTTCATAGAATTTTTTTTTTTATTATTACTTTTATCAATTTCACCTTATTTCACTGAGAAATATTTTTTTCCTTCTTTGATTGGAGGGGATGAATAACTTCGAGGACGTCTGTTGATGTCTCACTGCTTCAGTGTCGTAGCTGGATATGAGTCCTTCTGTACTTCTGTCCGGCCAGTGTCAGAGCCACATCGACTATCTGCAGCTATTTTAATAGTGATAGATGGCAGAGATTAAATTCCCATCACAGCCCGGAGCTCCTCAACACACACTCCCATTACACACACTGTGATATCTCTTCCCAATAAGGACAACCGAACATGCCATGATCTTAAGATTGATGACTGGTATTAATGTGGATTACAGGCTGTGTGTATGTGTCTGTTTATAAGCAGCTGATTTATTTTAGTCTGCATGCAGCGCTTGCGTATTATCTGAAAACCTGCTGCACATTCCATGAGCAACACACAGAAACACAGCCAGGATTGAAAAGTAAAGTGGGGTCACTTGTGATTATTATACAGTACCTTTGTGCGTGCACTTGATAAGTATCTGGGTTTTAATTGATCAGCTCTGAACTGAGCCACATACGTGAGAGGACTTGACCGGGACTCATGAAAATATGAGTCTGTGCTGATTTATGTGCTTGAATCTAAGCCAGTTATTTCTTAATGCAAGTATAATAGTTTAACAACAGACTCTAATAACAGTGTGGCAATGCAATCTGGTACCTATTTTTTTCCCTTCTGACTTATCACCTCGGAGAGTATTTTAAGAACTTACGAGATACAGAGATGAAGAAATGAAGCAAGTGATGTTAAGGAAAGAAAAGAAACTGGAGGGAGATGGTGAAAGACATGGAGGAAGGTGCAGCGATAAGAGACGGGTTCCAGATGAACGCTGTTGGGAGGGATGGGAAAGGTTGGCCACACCCACATCATACCATCTCTTACGTTGTGTGACAAGCCGTCGCCATAGAAACGGAGAGAACAACACACATGTGGTCACAAACATGCACTGGGGCGAAGGTGGCTCGCCAGTTTCGTTCGCCCAGCCCTGGGAGTGTTGTCAGTTTGCTTTAGCAGTGTGCCAGGAGGCTGGCGAGGAGGCTTCCACCGCTTTCTGTGTCATCACAACATTCTTAGTTTTGACGTGCAGGGAAAAACAGCCGGGTGTGTGACAGGAAACGGAAGAAAACCCTTTTTGGTATTTTAGCCGGAATAATTCTAAGTAAAGATTTCTGCAGGTTCGGTGGTGTTTCTGTCTAAAGTTGCACGTACATCAGTTGCGCTTTAGAAAATATGAGGAAAGGGAACGTTTAAAACAAAAAGCTGGTTGTTTTTACATTTGTGAAGTTGGAAATAAGGATAGGAATTCTTCTAACCTTGCATTAACAATTCAATGAATAATCCGCTGTTTCCTCTTTATAGAGGAAAAAAAAAGGATTTTGTAAGAATGTCAGCGTAATCAGTTCAAACTAATTCCTGAAGGCCTTCTCCATTTTTTTCTGATATAGGATACAGTTGATGAATTTTACTGCTTATGTAATGATGCTGGCATTGCCTTCTGTTGAGAAGAACAGAAACTCACATTTAATGAAGCAAGATTTCAAAAGTTGCCCTATAAATGTATTTTACCAAAACCATTCCCTGTATTGGGATGCTGTGTTTATGAGAAATTAATCCTCTGTGGAAACAAGTTTAGGTTAGAATTCAAATGGAGCAGGTCAGTAATCTGATTTTTTTTAGTTTCTGTCTCTAAATTCATACCTTCATTTGTTTGACTGACCTTGCTGACTCCCGTTGAAGAGATTTAGAAGATGTCAGCAAGTCTTCTGGAGTCAGAAGGATTTTTACAAGGATTTTAGTGCAAATGGTGATAATTCCTAACATCTGTTAAAGGATAACTTTAGTTTTTTTTTTTTCAACCTGGACATTATTTCTAGGAGTTTATACGTGGATTCATCACCGATAAAATTTCTGTATCACTCTGACTCCTTTGGGCGATATTCAGATTAATCACCATCCATGTATATCTATAGAATGAATGGGCGTCTCTATTAGACATTATCTGCAGCAAAGCTCCTTAATTTCACCAATACTTTAAAGGCATTATAGAAGACATTTCTTTCAACAGTTTTTGCAATATTCAATTAAGTTAAGTTCACTATCCCATACGCTATGATTAATTAAAAGCTTTAAATATATAAATATTGTTATACATCAGCTGTGAAAGTAATGGGGCTGAAAAAACATCCACCAATCATCTCTGCATTCCTTACATTTTAAATTTGTCTATTGGCTCGTCAATTACTCTTTGTACTGTAGTAAGAGTGGTTGATGGTCAATTCAATGTGTAATAGGCGAGACTGATCAATGAGAGTGATTGATTGGCGAGAGTAAATACTGCATGCCAAGGAAATCAGCACCAGCAGCCAAAGCAACGCACAAATGTGAGCATTTTTTTGTAAATGAAATATAAAAAAATCACTATTTTAGGGTCACTTTAATGTTTTATAGACAGTTTTATTACGAATCTGAAAAAAAAATTGCTAGTTTCATAATGTTACGAGCATCTGCTCAAGTCTGTAACCTAACATTAACGTTAAGCTGGAGCTGAAGGCGTCTGCTTTTCCTTTCTTTTATGTTTTTCTGCTGCAGACGGCATTGCGACCTCTTCCAGAAACAGCTGTGATGTCAGTTTTGTTTTTTGTTTATTTGTTTTTTGACAGTGATGTCAGTTTACTGCACCACGGACAACTATTGGTGGTGCATGAGGATTTCGAATGGTTGTCCCATTTCTTAGGGGAATGATTCAATCAAGGGTAAGGGGTATGGATGAAAATATGAATTGGATTTGGGCCTTAGTGTTTAATTTTAGCTTTTAAGTCTTCGCAAAACTTTACATGGCGAATTAAACATTTATGCATAGGCACTTGTGTCCCTTTCATCCTGAAAGCTCTCCAATCAAAAACTCTAACTAATTGAATTGTTCATTCCCCGAAATCCATTTGGGTGTTTGCAAGTTAGACGCCCAGATGACTGTTTGTTCACATGTGAATTTAATTGATTTTATATGCTTATGTATTTTACATTTTTATAATTTTATATTTTTATCTTTTTTATATTCAATCTTATACTTATTTAAATGCACAGTAGGGTCAAGTGAAATGTAATTTCATCTGTGTTGTATGTCCAACATACGGCACACTTGACAAATAAAGTTGAAGTTGATAACATTAAAGCACTTTTATCCCTTCTTGGTTGGTTTTAGGTGATAACATCACATACTTGTGGTTACAAATCAAAACTAATTGGTAAGTGTGAGAAAGCATCATGATAAGGACTGGAACACCCTTTGTGCTACACTACCATCATCTTCATAGAAACCAGTTTTACTCTTCACATGCAGTTGCACTTGCAATCAGTGGAGCGTGCCTTTTCTTTCATGGTAATTATCATCTTTATTGATTGCAGGAAGAAACTATGCTTGCCGTTTTTTGGGAGGAGTAGGTTTTCATATCTGTGGTTCAGCGTTTAGCTTCATCACCGCATAGTGAAAACTGGTTTGAAATTCCAGTTGAGTGAGAAAAGAGGCAGACCATACTGGAGTTGATGGAATCCACAACAGCTACCTTCAGTGAGATCACTGTAACTCAGAAAAGAAAGTATTAGTGGTGATGGAGTGTGTGAACACTGTTATAAACTCAGAGCTTGGGTTGTTTTGTGGAAGTTTGTCTTTGTTTTAAGTATTGTACAATATTCAGGGCAGAGGTGTCAAACATGTGGCCCAAGGTCCAAAATAACTAAAATATGTAAATAAATAAAGAAAATTTTAATTAACAAAATAAAGTAAAAAAAAAAAACTATATAATGAAAATTTTGAAGTTTAAAAATAAAATATATAAATTGAATTAAATTTTATGAATGAAAATTCACAAAAAAAATTAAATAACTAAATCATAGAAATTTGTAACTAAGGTAGAATGTTGTCGAAATTGGACTCATATCTGTCAAGAAATTTCAGGTTCGTAATGTCTTTTTTTTTTTTTTTTTTTTTTACAAATATAGTTGTTTAAATGAAAACATCTTTATTATGTACTTGCACATCTTTAGACTGAGGAAAATTGAGCTTCATCTGTGGTGACAGTTGTGTAGTTACTGGTTAGTTTATCTATTTCTTCGTGAGAGATGAGCTCAAGTCTGCACAACCTTCTTCATTGTTGGTTCCAGAAATAAGGATTAATTTTGTAGTGTTTATTGCAGCTCTGTTGGATCTTTTATTTATTTATTTGCACTTTAATATAAAGAAATCACATTTCCTAAATTTTACAAGTCTTTGTGCACTGGTGCACAGTCATGTTGGAATAAGAAGGGGCCAGCTCCGAACTGTTCCTACAAAGTTGGGAACATGAAATTGTCCAAAATGTCTTGATATGCTGAAGCATTCAAAGTTTTCTTTCACTGGAACTAAGGGGCCAAGCCCAGCTCCTGAAAAACAAGCCCACACCATAATCCCCCCTTCACCAAACTTTACATTTGGCACAATGCTGTCAGACAAGTAGCGTTGTCCTGGCAACCGCCAAACCCAGACTCGTCCATCAGTTTGCCAGATGGAGAAGTGCGATTCGTCACCCCAGAGAACGCCTCCACTGCTCTAGAGTCCAGTGGCGGCTGCTTTACACCACTGCATCCACGCTTTGCATTGCACTTGGTGATGAAGCTCTCTGTCACTGTTCTTGAGCTGATCTGAAGGCCACATGAAGTTTGGAGGTCTGTCGTGATTGACTCTGCAGAAAGTTGGCCACCTCATTATAGTATGCGCTTCAGCATCCGCCGAACCTGCTCCGTCAGTTTACGTGGCCGACCACTTCATTTTGTTATGATACAGCTGACAGTTGACTGTGGAATATTTAGGAGCCAGGAAATTTCACAACTGGATTTGTTGATCAGGTGGCATCCTATCACAGTTCTATGCTGGAATTCACTGAGACAAAAAGTTTCAATTTGTAGCTATAGTTGGAGATTTGTTTGACACAAAGATGCAACATATGAAAGGCCCATGCAAAGCTCATCACAAAATCAAGTTCCCCAGTTTAAGGCTTATTCTGACTTGGATTAATTCCCAATTTATAATTTTTTTATTCTCATGCTGCAAACCGCCATCAAGTGATCCCTCTAGCTGGACCGAACTGCTCTAATCATTCATCCAACAACCAGACACAAACATCTACAAAAATTCTAGGCATTTTATCACTTTTTAGACATTTGTTGTGTATATGATCCCCTGAGATGAAGATTTAATAAAGTAATTCAAGGCTGAAAAGTTTATGAACAACTTGTCACATCTGTCTTTTATTTAAGCCTTCAATGAAGATTGTGGCACAATCTGGACATGATAGACAGTGCTGTAGTTGAAGTGATAAAAATGTGCCAAAACAGCAAAAATACCGCTCTGCAGTAAGAGGTTAGGGGAGAACATTATTAGGTTTTAAAGATGAAGTCAGAAATAGAAATAGAAATTGCTGTTGCTCTTGTGTTTGTGATCCTGCTCCCATCACTACTCCATCATGAATCAACGCTCAGCTCCTGACCAGCACTTTTTTTCTTTTTTTTTAACCAACCAGAACAACACACACCCTGTAAACACTCCTGAACAGACACTTTCAGTCACTTTGCAGGACAGACGAGAAAGTATTTATAACCAACAGGCTCCTTGTAAGTACCCGGCCATAACCTGGATCCTGCTCGTTTCTCTACGACAGCTGTTGATCTGCTGCCGTCCAGGGGGTCCTGGTTGGGCCAGGATGGGCTGACCGGGGTGCAAGGGTGGGGTAGGAGTGTGGAAAAGTGGGGAGAAGGGAGGGTGTGTGAATCTGAGCTTGATCCTGGTCATATGGCTCTGTGACAGCTGCCAGGGCAGCCGAGTGTGTGGAGGTATGTGTTATTGTTGCCAGCTGTGGTTTGTGTCTCTGTCCGTGGAAGTGTTGGCTAATATGAATCCATGTGTGTGTGGGACGGCAGAGGTAGCACCTGTGGGGGCAGCGGGATCACGGATCTGGGAGTGGGGTGTGCGTCGGTGGCTTCCTCCGCTCACAAGGACAGCATTCATCAAGTGAGTGGTGCAGGATGGGTGGGTGGAGGTCAGTGGGGGCGCTGCCAGATGTAAGTGGGGCACATGAGAGGAGAAACGCAGGGATGGAGAAAAACGGGGGGGGAGGGTTATAGCTGGAGAAGAATGTGCCAATTTGTCAAGTCCTTCCTCTGCTCACCCCCACCCTCCCCGTTCAGGGATGATGCTGGGGGCTGATTGCAGCCAAATGGAGGAGTGGGAAAAAGGTGGTGGTGCAAAGAGGGGCAGTTTGGTCCTGACAGGGGGTCTCAGAGGTGGGAGGTCCTTCATCACCTATCCTCTGAAAGCAGACTTTGAAGTGATCTGGTCCTGGTCTGCTGATAAAGTGTGAGGAATAACACCCTAACGGGGAAAGAAAGAGCGGTTTTATCTCCTGCAGGGACGCTGCGGTGATTTACTGGTTTCTCTGTGATTAAAAAAAAAAAGAAGCACAGGTAGACGAGTCGTGGAAGGATATTAGGAACGATCTGACAGCTTTCCAGCAGTCGGGGTTCTGTTCAGGCTTGTAACATGTCCGTCAGGGGTTCTCAACCTTTTTCATGATGGGGCCCAATTTTCAGTCCAAACTGATCGTTCATATTTTAACACTGTGTTAATTTATCATTTTTGGTTTATTTAATAACTAAAACAATTCCACCTGCCTTTAACAGAAGCTAGTAAAAATGTGGCGTGATGAACATGAATAACACGATATAAAAATATATTATGAGATCATCACTAACACATTTATATCACACGTATAATTAAAATGATAATATATAACGTATAATTAATGGAATGAAATCAGACTCCTACAAGAACAAATCAGAATTAGACTATAAACACAAAATCTACATTTTACCACCAAAAGAAGAACAACAGAAAAAAAAATTAATGGAAACTGATTTTTTTAAAAAAGATAGAAAATGGTGCAGTAATAGATCACATTGAAAATAAAAGGGCTCAATTTTAATAATCTGTAAAAACCATTAAAGCACAAAATTTCATTGAACAATTTATTTATTGTGATCTCCTGCACTGAAAAAACAAAATAGTTGAACCAACTTAATTGAATTGTTTTATTTGAGTTCTTTGGAATAAAGTTAATTAGTTAGATTAACACAATTAATTTAAGTCACATGTACTTAATCAACTGATTATTCTCAAATCAACGTTTTGCATTAATCAATCTTAAAATTGAGGCAAATAAATTTAAAGTTTTCAGTTTTTCCAACTCAATAATTTGCATAACCCAAAAGTGAAATATTGCTCTTTTGTGCCCTAATAATATTGTTTCGTGTAAATGAATTGTTGCACATAGAATAAATAAATCACTGACTTCTTTTGCTCTTAAGAGTATATAACAGAGCAGACTCAGTCTGTATTGTTATCAGTATTGATAAAAAAGTACCATAAACTCTAGGGGTAGGCAAGAATATTGATTAATCAATGCATCACAATACTTCTCTGTGCAAGTCAATATCAAACTGCAAATCCTCTATATTGTTTCACTTCCTGACCAATGGGGGGAGATGTGCATGTTATTTACATTGTATAGACAAAGGCCGTAATAGATCATACAACACCAAACAGGCCAATATTTTTTTATTTTTCAGATGTTTTATTACCCAAAAAATATGAGTTGACATACCACATATGTTCACATGGGCATGAAAATGGATATTAAAAAAATCAATAACATGGTTCTTATTACTGAATTGATATCAAAGCATTTAAATCAGCATTGAATCTAATCAATATCGAATCGCAACCCAAAGAATCTAAATCAAATTGAATTGTGAGATTCTTACCACCCAGCCCTTATAAAGTACTACTATCGTATCCACAGGAAAAATGTCGGTACCGTCATGTCATTATCGTTGGTAATGTCATTTAACTATTATATATGGTGGTGAGTTTATCTCTGTACTGTCCGTCACTCGTGGTACGAGCTTCAACATCCAAACTGAACAGAATCTCTCAACAACTTTCTCTGAATGTGAACATAACAAAGGCAACACTCAACGCAAATTTGTTGAATAACAATCATAAAAGGTTCAATTCCAGTTGGATTTTCTTTTTCCATGAGTCTTTGTGGTACTGATATGTTGAGTTTTGAAAATAGCCCCGCCCCCTTTGATGTTCATGCAGACTAAAACTGCAACAACTTAAAGGCCCTGTACCTGATTTTATTTTAATCTCTTTCAGAGAAATGCTTTCTACACAGTATAATGTGTGTTAAAAGAGGTAATTTCATAAAAATAAATCACTCATTGATTGCGTATATGCATGAATCCAGGCCTTTTTAGTTTAGGTTTTTAAGGATGGCGTGACGCTCTCTTCATGCCAATGCGGATCATTCTACATAAGTTTCGGTTTCCTATCAGCCACTCACAGCATTTTCTAACGAGAAGCGCCCTCCTCTCTTGCGTGCACGGCAGCACTTGTAAACAGAACCGCATGGCGTCTACCGAAGGGAAAGTGGCGATGCCTCAGCAAAACAACCTGTAAGCATCAAAACTGAGGAGGAGAGAAGCTTGAAACGCAGGAGAGACCAAAGAAGGAATAAAGTTTGTGTTCTCGGTGGATTGTACTGAAGGTAGAGAGCAGCTGGACGCCTCGGACTGAATGTGGACTGGAAGTCCACCTGGACAGGTATTTTTTTCAATAACTTTCTTCTCAGTAACATTTACGTCCTCGGGTGCTGGCGCTTCCTCTGCTGGTCTACAATATATAATAGTGATATTTACACCGTAACACGACGAAGCTTTAAATCACTGCTTCTCGAAGGGGCCGGTTAGAAACTTTATCAGGCTGTCATGTTGTAACATCATAACTCGTCATAACTGTGCATCTGTGCCATTTACTGCAACAAAACAGTAATTTTACTGGAAGATGCAAGTTTTCTCTGGAGAGTTTCTTTGTGCATGAGTATGAAACGTGCACATTATTTCGTGCATGTTGAGTGGGAGGAGAGAAAAACGAGAGTAGGAGCGTTTCTCACTGGGAGAAACAGTTAGGGGCGGGGCTTACAGTTCAAACTACACTGTTTACCTCGCTCACGGTTCGCAAATGTGCAAAATCAGGTATAGCGCCTTTAAGGATTTACTTTGAGTGAAAGTAAAAAAAAAGAAAGAAAAAAGATCAGATTAGAGAGTGTGGTTTTCAAGACTCAAAATAAGATTTCATCTCAACTACAGCCCAGATACTCTTTTTACATGTATTAATGTCACACTTCTCTCTGTCATCCACACACACACAATAATAAACCCATCAAAGGTAGCTCAGAATGTGAATTTTAATGCACTCATCCCCCCACCCTACCCCACCTCACTGCCTGCTGCAGTGTGGCCTGTTGTCATGTTCATGTGCATGTTGATGATTGCAGGCTAGGAGTGATAGATTGGTGGTAAACGCCTGCAGGGTAGATGAGGTGATTGAGGAAAAGGAGGAATGAAGAGCTGCTTCTTGTGACTTTTCCAGGCAGTTTCTGCTCCTGCTCCCTGATCCAACATTTAGGAAAAGGAGGACATGAACGCACCTCTGCGGTCTGATCGTCCAATAAACGCTCACGGACATGAACATACTTTAAAAAAAAGAAAAATACGTTGACAGGTAAAACATCACCAGATTGTTGTGTTCCCTGAGAGAGACAGTCATCATCAGAAGTTTGAACAGGGGTGTTTGCTCTGCTGGTGCAACCCTAACCTAGGCTATATTTCAGTAACAGCTGAAAATGACAAAGTTGCCATCATGAAAAAGGTCATACATTTTAATATTTCATTGAACTTTAGCTTTGATTAAAACTTTGAAATTGTTTCCAGAAGCTTCTGCAATTTCACAAGATTTATTTCCATCCAGCGTTGCATTACTTTTTTTTTACCAAGATCTTGCATTGATGATGGTAGAGTCTGACCACTGCTGCATCACTTCATCTGCCTCTCTTCTTACCGTGATGTGCCCATCACTCTGGAACAGGATAAATCTGGACTCATCAGACCCCATGACCTTCCATTGCTCCAGAGTCCGATCTTTATGCTCCCTAGCCTTTTGTTCCGGTTAGCCTCACTGATTAGTGGTTTTCTTTCGGCTACACAGCTGTTTAGTCCCAATCCCTTGAGTTTCCTTCGCATTGTCCGTGTGGAAATGCTCTTACTTTCACTATTAAACATAGCCCTGAGTTCTATTGTTGTTTTTCTTCAATTTGATCTCACCAAATGTTTAAGTGATCGCCGATCATGATCATTCAGGATTTCTCCTTCGAAGACTATGGGTTCCCGCTGTCTTTCCAGTTTTTAATAATGCGTTGGACAGTTCTGAACCTAGTTTTAGTAGTTTCTGCATCTCCTTAGATGTTTC
>JALJCO010006043.1:0-21904 GCA_023101725.1 Atherinomorus stipes | reverse complement strand
CTCAGATTTCAGATCAAAACCTCAGATTTCAGATCAAAACCTCAGATTCCAGATCAAAAACTCAGATCTCAAATCAAAACCTCAGATTCAGATCAAAACCTCAGATTCAGATCAAAACCTCAGATTTCAGATCAAAACCTCAGATTTCAGATCAAAACCTCAGATTTCAGATCAAAACCTCAGATCTCAGATCAAAACCTCAGATTCCAGATCAAAACCTCAGATTCCAGATCACTCACGTCTCAGAGAATATATGTGGTTGAAGAAGATTCAGCTAGTTAAACATGAAGAAGTTTTCAGCCTGGTCGTTATCACAGGTTGTTTATGCAGGGGTGGAGCAAGACCCTTATGCATGGGCGGGGGCTAAACTTTCATTAAGGGGCAGGGTGGGGACATGGTGAGGGGTAGGATTGGTGCGATGTGCATCTCTGGTGTGTGTGTGTTTTGATGGTGAGTGTGGGTATGTGTGGTTATGGGTACAGGGGGATGTGTTTGTGTTTGTCTATGAGGGTGTGCGTGTGTGTGTGTTCTGGAGGGTGAGTGTAGGAGTATGTGTGCGTGGGTGTGGGTATGTGTGGGTAACGTGGGTGTGGATACAGGGGATGTGTATATGTTTGTCTTTAGGGTATGTGTGGGTGGAAGTTTGTTTGGGGGTGAATGTGAGTATTTGTGTGGGTGTGAGTAAGTGTGTGTGTGGGTAGGTGAAGGAATGTGTGGATATTATGTGGGTGTGGATACAGGGGGATGTGTATTTGTTTATCTATGAAGGTGGGTGGGTGTGTGTTTGGAGGGTGAGTGTGTGTATGTGTGTATGTGCGTGAAGGTACAGGGGGATGTGTATGTCTATGAGGGTGTGTGTGTGTGGCGATACGGGGGATGTGTATGTGTTTATCTAGCAGGGGAGATGTGTATGTTTTAAGGTGGGTGGAGGGGAGTATATGGGTGGGGCTTGTGTGTGGGGGTAGAGGTTAAGGTGTTGGGGGCGTGTGTGTGGGCTGGGGGAGGGGGGGTCTATATGCTGGTGTAGTCATACTGGTGTAGATACACTGGTGTAATCATACCAGTGTAGTCATACAAGTGTGGATATACTGGTGTAATCATACCAGTGTGGTCATACTGGTGTAGATATACTGGTGTAATCATACCAGTGGAGTCATACTGGTGTAGTGGTGGTTCTAAACAGAAAGTGGTGCCTTAAATGGAGGCTTGACAGCATCTCTTTCCCAGCATACAACATGGTGTGATGTAGCTTCACATGCAGTGAGATGACATGATTCACTTTCCTTTGCAAACAAACAACTGGTACTGGTGAATCAGACTGGATGGGTTAAACTGGGTAAACTGGGACGAGCTTAGTTTGAGAGTAAAACTCTGAGACGAGTCTGGATCGAAACATTGGGGGGGTTTTGTTACAGATTTGATGATCTCATCGGGTTCACTTTCAGTTTCCAGCTCTCCTTCATCACCTCATCTTCATCTTCTGACCTCCTGCTCTTACAGATCCAGAGGAGATGATTGGACTGGTCCTCACACACCTGCTTTGCCTCGTGTGTCTCTGTTCTGCTCTTCCTCAACCAGGTGAGTTCAGGAGGAGGTCATGTGACCTCTGCCTCAGTCACGTCAGCAGCTCTGGACTGGCGGAGAATAAAAGTCCTCTGTGGGTTATTGAAGACCAGGAGGTCTAACGGCTGATTTAGGGCAATGGCCCCTTATGTCCCGTCATGAATCACCATGGTAACGGCCCCTTATGTCCAGTCATGAATCACCACGGTAACGGCCCCTTATATCCAGTCATGAATCACCACGGTAACGGCCCCTTATATCCTGTCATGAATCACCATGGTAACGGCCCCTTATGTCCAGTCATGAATCACCACGGTAACGGCCCCTTATATCCAGTCATGAATCACCACGGTAACGGCCCCTTATATCCCGTCATGAATCACCACGGTAACGGCCCCTTATATCCCGTCATGAATCACCACGGTAACGGCCCCTTACATCCTGTCATGAATCACCACGGTAACGGCCCCGTATATCCCGTCATGAATCACCACGGTAACGGCCCCTTATATCCCGTCATGAATCACCACGGTAACGGGCCCTTATATCCCGTCATGAATCACCACGGTAACGGGCCCTTATATCCCCTCATGAATCACCACGGTAACGGCCCCTTATATCCCCTCATGAATCACCACGGTAACGGGCCCTTATATCCCGTCATGAATCACCACGGTAACGGGCCCTTATATCCCCTCATGAATCACCACGGTAACGGCCCCTTATATCCCCTCATGAATCACCACGGTAACGGGCCCTTATATCCCCTCATGAATCACCACGGTAACGGCCCCTTATATCCCATCATGAATCACCACGGTAACGGCCCCTTATATCCAGTCATGAATCACCACGGTAACGGCCCCTTATATCCTGTCATGAATCTCCACGGTAACGGCCCCTTACATCCTGTCATGAATCACCACGGTAACGGCCCCTTATATCCCGTCATGAATCACCACGGTAACGGCCCTTATATCCCCTCATGAATCACCACGGTAACGGGCCCTTATATCCTGTCATGAATCACCACGGTAACGGCCCCTTACATCACGTCATGAATCACCACGGTAACGGCCCCTTATATCCTGTCATGAATCACCACGGTAACGGGCCCTTATATCCCGTCATGAATCACCACGGTAACGGCCCCTTACATCCTGTCATGAATCACCACGGTAACGGCCCCTTATATCCCGTCATGAATCACCACGGTAACAGGCCCTTATATCCCGTCATGAATCACCACGATAGCGGGCCCTTATATCCCCTCATGAATCACCGCAGTAACGGCCCCTTACATCCCGTCATGAATCACCACGGTAACGGCCCCTTATATCCAGTCATGAATCACCACGGTAACGGCCCTTATATCCCGTCATGAATCACCACGATGGGCCCATTATATCCTGTCATGAATCACCACGGTAACGGGCCCTTATATCCCGTCATGAATCACCACGGTAACGGCCCCTTATATCCTGTCATGAATCACCACGGTAACGGCCCCTTATATCCCGTCATGAATCACTACGGTAACGGGCCCTTATATCCGTCATGAATCACACGGTAACGGGCCCTTATATCCCCTCATGAATCACCACGGTAACGGCCCCTTATATCCCGTCAGAATCACCACGGTAAATGCCCCTTACGTCCTGTCATGAATCACCACGGTAACGGGCCCTTATATCCCGTCATGAATCACCACGGTAACGGCCCCTTATATCCCGTCATGAATCACCACGGTAACGGGCCCTTATAACCCGTCATGAATCACCACGGTAACGGCCCCTTACGTCCTGTCATGAATCACCACGGTAACGGGCCCTTATATCCCGTCATGAATCACCACGGTAACGGGCCCTTATATCCCGTCATGAATCACCCGGTAACGGGCCCCTTATATCCCCTCATGAATCACCACGGTAACGGCCCCTTATATCCAGTCATGAATCACCCGTGTGACGGCCCCTTACGTCCTGTCATGAATCACCACGGTAACGGGCCCTTATATCCCGTCATGAATCACCACGGTAACGGCCCCTTATATCCCATCATGAATCACCACGGTAACGGGCCCTTATATCCTGTCATGAATCACCACGGTAACGGCCCCTTATATCCTGTCATGAATCACCACGGTAACGGGCCTTGGTAATCACCTTGGTAACTTCCTCCACTGTCTCCTGATCGGACTGATCCGATTCATCCGACTGCTCTGGTTGATCTGACGGATCTGGTAGATTCGGTTGATCCGGCTGATCCAGATGATCCAGTTGATCCGGTTGATCCAGATGATTCGACTGATCTGGTTGATCCGGTTGATCCGACTGATCCGGTTGAACCGACTGATCCGGTAGATTCGGTTGATCCGGCTGATCCAACTGATCCAGTTGATCCGGTTGATCCAGATGATTCGACTGATCCGGTTGATCCGGTTGAACCGGATGATCCGGTTGAACCGACTGATCCGGTTGATCCGGTTGATCCGACTGATCCGGTTGAACCGACTCATCTGGTTGATCCGGATGATTCGACTGATCTGGTTGATCCGACTGATCCGGTTGAACCGACTCATCTGGTTGATCCGACTGATCCGGTTGATCCGACTGATCCGGTTGAACCGACTGATCTGGTTGATCCGGTTGATCCGACTGATCCGGTTGAACCGACTGATCTGGTTGATCCGGTTGATCCGACTGATCCGGTTGAACCGACTGATCCGGTTGATCCGGTTGATCCGACTGATCCGGTTGCTGTTTTCCAGCTTCACCACCGACGATGAGGATGATGAAGACCCCGTCTGTTGTTGGGACTCTGGCCGGTAAAGTCCTGCTTCCCTGCCGGTTCCCCCCCCGCCCCCACCTCTCCCCCCAGCCCGAGTCCTGACGAGCGGATCCGGATCAAGTGGGTGAAGCAGGACGGGGGTCAGGAGGCGGTGGTGCTGGTCGCCCACGGGGGGGCGGTGAAGGTGGGGCCGGGGTTCCAGGGCCGGGTGTCGGTGCCCAGCCACCCGGGGTCCGTGGGGGACGCGTCCCTGATGATGGTGAAGCTGAGGGCCAGCGACGCCGGGACGTACCGCTGTGAGGTGATGGACGGGATGGAGGACACGCAGGACACCGTGTCCCTCACCGTCTCCGGTGAGTAGAACTCTGGTTCACCGGGAAATCTCGCCATCGCTCGCGGCTCCCACCGGTAGTTATCGCGACGTTTGATTTCCAGCATCCCGAGATCTGGACCATAACCATCTACAGGTAATGGAACCAGAACCAGAACCAGAACCAGGACCAGAACCAGGACCGGGAAGGAAAACCTCCATCAGGACCAGAACTAGGAAGGAAAACCTCCATCAGGACCAGAACCAGGAGGAAAACCTCCATCAGAACCAGAACCAGGACCGAGGAGGAAAACCTCCATCAGGACCAGAACCAGGACCAGGACCGGGAAGAAAACCTCCATCAGGACCAGAACCAGGACCAGGACCGGGAAGAAAACCTCCATCAGGACCAGAACCAGGAAGGAAAACCTCCATCAGAACCAGAACCAGGAAGGAAACCTCCATCAGGACCAGAACCAGGAAGGAAAACCTCCATCAGGACCAGAACCAGGAAGGAAAACCTCCATCAGAACCAGAACCAGGAAGGAAAACCTCCATCAGGACCAGAACCAGGAGGGAAAACCTCCATCAGAAACAGAACCAGGAAGAAAAAACTCCATCAGGACCAGAACCAGGAAGGAAAACCTCCATCAGGACCAGAACCAGGAAGGAAAACCTCCATCAGAACCAGAACCAGGACCAGAACCAGGAAGGAAAACCTCCATCAGGACCAGAACCAGGACCAGGACCGGGAAGAAAACCTCCATCAGGACCAGAACCAGGAAGAAAAACCTCCATCAGGACCAGAACCAGGAAGAAAAACCTCCATCTGGACCAGAACCAGGAAGGAAAACCTCCATCAGAACCAGAACCAGGAGGAAAACCTCCATCAGAACCAGAACCAGGAGGAAAACCTCCATCAGGACCAGGAAGGAAAACCTCCATCAGGACCAGAACCGGGAAGGAAAACCTCCATCTGGACCAGAACCAGGAAGGGAAACCTCCATCAGGACCAGAACCAGGAAGGAAAACCTCCATCAGAACCAGAACCAGGAAGGAAAACCTCCATCAGGACCAGAACCAGGAGGGAAAACCTCCATCAGAAACAGAACCAGGAAGAAAAAACTCCATCAGGACCAGAACCAGGAAGGAAAACCTCCATCAGAACCAGAACCAGGAAGGAAAACCTCCATCAGGACCAGAACCAGGAGGGAAACCTCCATCTGGACCAGAACCAGGAAGGAAAACCTCCATCTGGACCAGAACCAGGAAGGAAAACCTCCATCAGAACCAGAACCAGGAAGGAAAACCTACATCAGGACCAGAACCAGGAGGGAAAACCTCCATCTGGACCAGAACCAGGAAGGAAAACCTCCATCAGGACCAGAACCAGGAAGAAAAACCTCCATCTGGACCAGAACCAGGAAGGAAAACCTCCATCAGGACCAGAACCAGGAAGAGAAAAACCTCCATCTGGACCAGAACCAGGAAGGAAAACCTCCATCAGGACCAGAACCAGGAAGAAAAAACCTCCATCTGGACCAGAACCAGGAAGGAAAACCTCCATCAGGACCAGAACCAGGAAGGGAAAACCTCCATCAGGACCAGAACCAGGAAGAAAAACCTCCATCAGGACCAGAACCAGGAAGAAAAACCTCCATCAGAACCAGAACCAGGAGGAAAACCTCCATCAGAACCAGAACCGAGAAGGAAAACCTCCATCAGAACCAGAACCAGGAAGGAAAACCTCCATCTGGACCAGAACCAGGAAGGAAAACCTCCATCAGGACCAGAACCAGGAAGGAAAACCTCCATCAGGACCAGAACCAGGAAGGAAAACCTCCATCTGGACCAGAACCAGGAAGGAAAACCTCCATCAGGACCAGAACCAGGAAGGAAAACCTCCATCAGAACCAGAACCGGGAAGGAAAACCTCCATCAGAACCAGAACCAGGAAGGAAAACCTCCATCTGGACCAGAACCGGGAAGGAAAACCTCCATCTGGACCAGCTGGTGTCTCCGCCGGCATTTCCACAGATTCCACATTAACTGAACAGCTGATAAGGACGTCTTTGTGTGGACGCGTCCCACAAAGACGTCCTTATCAGAGACACAAATGTCATTTAGCTCTCAGACATCCTTTCAGACCCCCCCCCCCCCCGTCTGGAACCGGTCTGGTCCAGCTGATGGCAGACGGCTTTGTGTCCCCGCTGTCCTCCGGTTTCAGCCGGTGATGACTTCCTCCGTAATCAGCTGATCAGGATCAGGAAGACATGATGAGGGTCTGAAGGACGGGAATGATGGACGAGCTCCGGTCCCAGCCGGGAACGTCGGGAACGTTTATCCCCCTCAGGACTTTTCAGAAGTTTGTCCCACGTCATGTCCAGCTTTCCGTCTTTTTCTGACAAACCTCCGTTTTACATGAACAGCACATTTCTCTTTTTCATTATCAGGGATTTATTATATTCAGCTGAGAATCATGAAATAATCTGAAATCTGCGTTTTTCGGACACGTTTTTTGACCCTTTAGTGAAATTAAGTGAACATTTTATTTTTCATGTTTTCTGCATTTTTCGGACACCTTTTATAACCGTTTAGTGAATTTAAGTGAACATTTTATTTTTCGTGTTTTCTGCGTTTTTCGTACATATTTTACGACCATTTAGTGAAATTAAGTGAACATTTTATTTTTCGTGTTTTCTGCGTTTTTCGTACATATTTTACGACCGTTTAGTGAATTTAAGTGAACATTTTATTTTTCACGTTTTCTGCGTTTTTCGTACATATTTTATGACCGTTTAGTGAATTTAAGTGAACATTTTATTTTTCACGTTTTCTGCGTTTTTCGTACATATTTTACGACCGTTTAGTGAATTTAAGTGAACATTTTATTTTTCACGTTTTCTGCGTTTTTTCGTACATATTTTATGACCGTTTAGTGAATTTAAGTGAACATTTTATTTTTCACGTTTTCTGCGTTTTTCGGACACCTTTTATAACCGTTTAGTGAATTTAAGTGAACATTTTATTTTTCACGTTTTCTGCGTTTTTCGGACACCTTTTATAACCGTTTAGTCAATTTAAGTGAACATTTTATTTTTCGTGTTTTCTGCGTTTTTCGTACATATTTTACGACCATTTAGTGAAATTAAGTGAACATTTTATTTTTCGTGTTTTCTGCGTTTTTCGTACATATTTTACGACCGTTTAGTGAATTTAAGTGAACATTTTATTTTTCACGTTTTCTGCGTTTTTCGTACATATTTTATGACCGTTTAGTGAATTTAAGTGAACATTTTATTTTTCACGTTTTCTGCGTTTTTCGTACATATTTTACGACCGTTTAGTGAATTTAAGTGAACATTTTATTTTTCGTGTTTTCTGCGTTTTTCGTACATATTTTATGACCGTTTAGTGAATTTAAGTGAACATTTTATTTTTCACGTTTTCTGCGTTTTTCGTACATATTTTACGACCGTTTAGTGAATTTAAGTGAACATTTTATTTTTCACGTTTTCTGCGTTTTTCTGACACGTTTTTTGATCGTTTAGTGAATTTAAGTGAACATTTTCCGTGTTTTTCCTGGTCTGGTGCAGACCTGGACCAGGTGTGTGACCGAGGTGGTCTCTCCGCAGGTGTGGTGTTCCACTACCGGGCCAGCTCCAGCCGCTACAGCCTGGACTTCCCGGAGGCCGTGGAGGCGTGCCGCTCCGTCCACGCCTCCATCGCCACGCCGGATCAGCTGACGGCGGCCTTCCACGACGGTCTGGACCAATGTGACGCCGGCTGGCTGGCGGACCAATCGGTCAGGTGAGTCCGATGACATCACTTCTGCTTAACTTTCTTTCTTAAAGATATCTGATAAAACATGAAGAATTGTTCTGAATTTCTCAGATATCCGATCACAGTTCCCCGTCCGGGATGTTCAGGCGACCTGGAGCACCGTCCAGGTGTGAGGACGTACGGCCTCCGTGACCCCGCAGAGAAGTACGACGTGTACTGCTTCGTGGATCAGCTGCATGGTGAGCTGGAATTCCCAACAGTTACCGTCGTTTCCCGGGAAACGAGGAGCTGGACGCCGTCCTGGCGTTGTTAAACGACGGGAGGGGGGGGGGAATCACCACGGTTCAGATGAAGTTCGTATGTTTCAGATAAAGTTCGCGTATTTCAGATGAAGTTCGTATGTTTCAGATAAAGTTCGCGTATTTCAGATGAAGTTCGTATGTTTCGGATAAAGTTCACGTATTTCAGATGAAGTTCGTATGTTTCAGATGAAGTTCGTATGTTTCAGATGAAGTTCGTATGTTTCGGATAAATTTCGCGTATTTCAGATGAAGTTCGTATGTTTCAGATGAAGTTGGTATGTTTCGGATAAATTTTGCGTATTTCAGATGAAGTTCGTATGTTTCGGATAAATTTAGCATATTTCAGATGAAGTACGCGTATTCCAGATGAAGTTCGTATGTTTCAGTTAAAGTTTGCGTATTTCAGATGAAGTTCGTATGTTTCAGATAAAGTTCGCGTATTTCAGATGAAGTTGGTATGTTTCGGATAAAGTTCGCGTATTTCAGATGAAGTTGGTATGTTTCAGTTAAAGTTCGCGTATTTCAGATGAAGTTCGTATGTTTCAGATAAAGTTCGCGTATTTCAGATGAAGTTCGTATGTTTCGGATAAATTTCGCGTATTTCAGATGAAGTTCGTATGTTTCAGATGAAGTTGGTATGTTTCGGATAAATTTTGCGTATTTCAGATGAAGTTCGTATGTTTCGGATAAATTTAGCATATTTCAGATGAAGTACGCGTATTCCAGATGAAGTTCGTATGTTTCAGTTAAAGTTTGCGTATTTCAGATGAAGTTCGTATGTTTCAGATAAAGTTCGCGTATTTCAGATGAAGTTGGTATGTTTCGGATAAAGTTCGCGTATTTCAGATGAAGTTGGTATGTTTCAGTTAAAGTTCGCGTATTTCAGATGAAGTTCGTATGTTTCAGATAAAGTTCGCGTATTTCAGATGAAGTTGGTATGTTTCGGATAAATTTTGCGTATTTCAGATGAAGTTCGTATGTTTCGGATAAATTTTGCGTATTTCAGATGAAGTTCGTATGTTTCGGATAAATTTAGCATATTTCAGATGAAGTACGCGTATTCCAGATGAAGTTCGTATGTTTCAGTTAAAGTTTGCGTATTTCAGATGAAGTTCGTATGTTTCAGATAAAGTTCGCGTATTTCAGATGAAGTTGGTATGTTTCGGATAAAGTTCGCGTATTTCAGATGAAGTTGGTATGTTTCAGTTAAAGTTCGCGTATTTCAGATGAAGTTCGTATGTTTCAGATAAAGTTCGCGTATTTCAGATGAAGTTGGTATGTTTCGGATAAAGTTCGCGTATTTCAGATGAAGTTGGTATGTTTCAGTTAAAGTTCGCGTATTTCAGATGAAGTTCGTATGTTTCAGATAAAGTTCGCGTATTTCAGATGAAGTTGGTATGTTTCGGATAAAGTTCGCGTATTTCAGATGAAGTTGGTATGTTTCAGTTAAAGTTCGCGTATTTCAGATGAAGTTCGTATGTTTCAGATAAAGTTCGCGTATTTCAGATGAAGTTGGTATGTTTCGGATAAAGTTCGCGTATTTCAGATGAAGTTGGTATGTTTCAGTTAAAGTTCGCGTATTTCAGATGAAGTTGGTATGTTTCGGATAAAGTTCGCGTATTTCAGATGAAGTTGGTATGTTTCAGTTAAAGTTCACGTATTCCAGATGAAGTTCGTATGTTTCAGTTAAAGTTCGCGTATTTCAGATGAAGTTCGTATGTTTCAGATAAAGTTCGCGTATTTCAGATGAAGTTGGTATGTTTCGGATAAAGTTCGCGTATTTCAGATGAAGTTGGTATGTTTCAGTTAAAGTTCGCGTATTTCAGATGAAGTTGGTATGTTTCGGATAAAGTTCGCGTATTTCAGATGAAGTTGGTATGTTTCGGATAAATTTCGCGTATTTCAGGTGAAGTTCGTATGTTTCAGTTAAAGTTCGCGTATTTCAGGGGCGGTGATTAGCTCAGTTGGTTGAGCAGCCGCCCCATGAACAGAGGCTACAGTTCCTCAGCGCAGTCGGCCCCGGTTCGATTCCCGGTCCAGGTCCCTTTGCTGCATGTCACTCCCCACTCTCTCTGCCCCTTTCCTGTCACTATATACTGTCATATAAAGGCCACTAGTGCCCAAAAAATCCTTAAAAAAAAAAAAAAAAAAAAAAAAAAGTTCGCGTATTTCAGATGAAGTTGGTATGTTTCGGATAAAGTTCGCGTATTTCAGATGAAGTTCGTATGTTTCAGATAAAGTTCGCGTATTTCAGATGAAGTTCGTATGTTTCGGATAAAGTTCGCGTATTTCAGATGAAGTTTGTATGTTTCGGATGAAGTTCGTATGTTTCAGTTAAAGTTTGCGTATTTCAGATGAAGTTGGTATGTTTCGGATAAAGTTCGCGTATTTCAGATGAAGTTGGTATGTTTCAGATAAAGTTCGCGTATTTCAGATGAAGTTTGTATGTTTCAGATGAAGTTGGTATGTTTCGGATAAAGTTCGCGTATTTCAGATGAAGTTGGTATGTTTCAGATGAAGTTGGTATGTTTCGGATAAAGTTCGCGTATTTCAGATGAAGTTGGTATGTTTCAGATAAAGTTCGCGTATTTCAGATGAAGTTCGTATGTTTCGGATAAAGTTCGCGTATTTCAGATGAAGTTCGTATGTTTCAGATAAAGTTCGCGTATTTCAGATGAAGTTGGTATGTTTCGGATAAAGTTCGCGTATTTCAGATGAAGTTGGTATGTTTCGGATAAAGTTCGCGTATTTCAGATGAAGTTGGTATGTTTCAGTTAAAGTTCGCGTATTTCAGATGAAGTTCGTATGTTTCAGATAAAGTTCGCGTATTTCAGATGAAGTTCGTATGTTTCGGATAAATTTCGCGTATTTCAGATGAAGTTCGTATGTTTCAGATGAAGTTGGTATGTTTCAGTTAAAGTTCGCGTATTTCAGATGAAGTTCGTATGTTTCAGATAAAGTTCGCGTATTTCAGATGAAGTTCGTATGTTTCGGATAAATTTCGCGTATTTCAGATGAAGTTCGTATGTTTCAGATGAAGTTGGTATGTTTCGGATAAATTTTTGCGTATTTCAGATGAAGTTCGTATGTTTCGGATAAATTTAGCATATTTCAGATGAAGTACGCGTATTCCAGATGAAGTTCGTATGTTTCAGTTAAAGTTTGCGTATTTCAGATGAAGTTCGTATGTTTCAGATAAAGTTCGCGTATTTCAGATGAAGTTGGTATGTTTCGGATAAAGTTCGCGTATTTCAGATGAAGTTGGTATGTTTCAGTTAAAGTTCGCGTATTTCAGATGAAGTTCGTATGTTTCAGATAAAGTTCGCGTATTTCAGATGAAGTTGGTATGTTTCGGATAAATTTTGCGTATTTCAGATGAAGTTCGTATGTTTCGGATAAATTTTGCGTATTTCAGATGAAGTTCGTATGTTTCGGATAAATTTAGCATATTTCAGATGAAGTACGCGTATTCCAGATGAAGTTCGTATGTTTCAGTTAAAGTTTGCGTATTTCAGATGAAGTTCGTATGTTTCAGATAAAGTTCGCGTATTTCAGATGAAGTTGGTATGTTTCGGATAAAGTTCGCGTATTTCAGATGAAGTTGGTATGTTTCAGTTAAAGTTCGCGTATTTCAGATGAAGTTCGTATGTTTCAGATAAAGTTCGCGTATTTCAGATGAAGTTGGTATGTTTCGGATAAAGTTCGCGTATTTCAGATGAAGTTGGTATGTTTCAGTTAAAGTTCGCGTATTTCAGATGAAGTTCGTATGTTTCAGATAAAGTTCACGTATTTCAGATGAAGTTGGTATGTTTCGGATAAAGTTCGCGTATTTCAGATGAAGTTGGTATGTTTCAGTTAAAGTTCGCGTATTTCAGATGAAGTTCGTATGTTTCAGATAAAGTTCGCGTATTTCAGATGAAGTTGGTATGTTTCGGATAAAGTTCGCGTATTTCAGATGAAGTTGGTATGTTTCAGTTAAAGTTTGCGTATTTCAGATGAAGTTGGTATGTTTCGGATAAAGTTCGCGTATTTCAGATGAAGTTGGTATGTTTCAGTTAAAGTTCACGTATTCCAGATGAAGTTCGTATGTTTCAGTTAAAGTTCGCGTATTTCAGATGAAGTTCGTATGTTTCAGATAAAGTTCGCGTATTTCAGATGAAGTTGGTATGTTTCGGATAAAGTTCGCGTATTTCAGATGAAGTTGGTATGTTTCAGTTAAAGTTCGCGTATTTCAGATGAAGTTGGTATGTTTCGGATAAAGTTCGCGTATTTCAGATGAAGTTGGTATGTTTCGGATAAATTTCGCGTATTTCAGGTGAAGTTCGTATGTTTCAGTTAAAGTTCGCGTATTTCAGGGGCGGTGATTAGCTCAGTTGGTTGAGCAGCCGCCCCATGAACAGAGGCTACAGTTCCTCAGCGCAGTCGGCCCCGGTTCGATTCCCGGTCCAGGTCCCTTTGCTGCATGTCACTCCCCACTCTCTCTGCCCCTTTCCTGTCACTATATACTGTCATATAAAGGCCACTAGTGCCCAAAAAATCCTTAAAAAAAAAAAAAAAAAAAAAAAAAAAAAAAAAGTTCGCGTATTTCAGATGAAGTTGGTATGTTTCGGATAAAGTTCGCGTATTTCAGATGAAGTTCGTATGTTTCAGATAAAGTTCGCGTATTTCAGATGAAGTTCGTATGTTTCGGATAAAGTTCGCGTATTTCAGATGAAGTTTGTATGTTTCGGATGAAGTTCGTATGTTTCAGTTAAAGTTTGCGTATTTCAGATGAAGTTGGTATGTTTCGGATAAAGTTCGCGTATTTCAGATGAAGTTGGTATGTTTCAGATAAAGTTCGCGTATTTCAGATGAAGTTTGTATGTTTCAGATGAAGTTGGTATGTTTCGGATAAAGTTCGCGTATTTCAGATGAAGTTGGTATGTTTCAGATGAAGTTGGTATGTTTCGGATAAAGTTCGCGTATTTCAGATGAAGTTGGTATGTTTCAGATAAAGTTCGCGTATTTCAGATGAAGTTGGTATGTTTCAGATGAAGTTGGTATGTTTCGGATAAAGTTCGCGTATTTCAGATGAAGTTGGTATGTTTCAGATAAAGTTCGCGTATTTCAGATGAAGTTCGTATGTTTCGGATAAAGTTCGCGTATTTCAGATGAAGTTCGTATGTTTCAGATAAAGTTCGCGTATTTCAGATGAAGTTCGTATGTTTCGGATAAAGTTCGCGTATTTCAGATGAAGTTGGTATGTTTCGGATAAATTTCGCGTATTTCAGATGAAGTTCGTATGTCTCGTCTCCTGATCCGACCTCCTCCCCCCTCCCTCCTCCCCCAGGTGAGGTCTTCTATCCTCCTTCTGCCGAGGCCAAGCTGACCTGGCGGGAGGCGAAGGAGGCGTGCGAGGAGCTGGACGCTGTCCTGGCGTCGCCCGGTCAGCTGTTTGCGGCGTGGAGGGCGGGGCTAAACCGCTGCGACTACAGCTGGCTGTCGGACGGCAGCGTCCGCTACCCCGTCACCGTCCCCCGGCCTCAGTGTGGGGGCGGTCTGCTGGGGGTCCGGACGCTCTACCGGTTCCAGAACCAGACCGGCTTCCCGGACCGGACGGACAGATACGGAGCCTTCTGCTTCAAAGGTAAAAACCACCTTCACTCCGAAGTCTGGAGACATTTACCGAAACCCGTCCCGACATGAACCCGCTACCTCAGAGTCAAACTCCGCTTCATTCTCAGTTTCTACAACAAGACACATTCAGGAACTCCTGAAGTCCACAACAGTCTGGGATGAAGGCTCGGTTGTCATGGATACACCACCAGGCCAGCTCGTCTCTCCTGTAGTTGGTCTCGTTGCTGGGGTTGGAGCTGTGGGGGGGGGTGCAGTCGTGGGTCAGCAGGGTGAAGAGAGGGGGGCTGAGCACACGTCCCTGGGGGGCCCCCGTGTTCAGGGCGATGGTGCTGGATGTGCTGCTGCTGACCCGCACTGACTGGTCTCCCTGACAGGAGGTCCAGCAGCCTGGTGTGCAGACCCGGTCTGGTCTGGTCCAGTCCGGTCTGGTTTGGTCCGGTCCGGTCCGGTCTACAGGTCTGCAGGTCTGCAGGTCTACAGGTCTGCAGGTCTGCAGGTCTGCAGGTCTACAGGTCTGCAGGTCTGCAGGTCTGCAGGACTGCAGGTCTACAGGTCTACAGGTCTACAGGTCTACAGGACTGCAGGTCTACAGGTCTACAGGTCTACAGGTCTACAGGACTGCAGGTCTACAGGTCTACAGGTCTGCAGGTCTGCAGGTCTGCAGGACTGCAGGTCTACAGGTCTACAGGTCTACAGGTCTGCATGTCTACAGGTCTACAGGTCTGCAGGTCTACAGGTCTACAGGTCTGCAGGTCTACAGGTCTGCAGGTCTGCAGGTCTACAGGTCTACAGGTCTACAGGTCTGAAGGTCTACAGGTCTGCAGGTCTGCAGGTCTACAGGTCTGCAGGTCTGCAGGTCTACAGGTCTGCAGGTCTGCAGGTCTACAGGTCTGCAGGTCTACAGGTCTGCAGGTCTGCAGGTCTGCAGGTCTGCAGGTCTACAGGTCTGCAGGTCTGCAGGTCTGCAGGTCTGCAGGTCTACAGGTCTGCAGGTCTACAGGTCTGCAGGTCTGCAGGTCTGCAGGTCTGCAGGTCTACAGGTCTGCAGGTCTGCAGGTCTGCAGGTCTACAGGTCTGCAGGTCTACAGGTCTGCAGGTCTACAGGTCTGCAGGTCTGCAGCAGGAAAAACTGGTCTGTTTATGTGCAGCTTTCTTTTTGAGGGGAAAACCCAGCAGAAACAGGTCCCTGATGTGTCCCAGCTGGACTGGGCTCTGCTGGACCCGGTCCAGCTGGACCCGGTCCAGGCGGTCCGCCTGCAGACTCAGACCTGCTTCAGCTCCACATGTCTGTGACGTCGCGTCGGCCGGATGGCTGCAGCATGACCTCATCTGGGCGGGTCGCCTTCACACTGCTGCAGGGCAGACATGAACACCGCGGGGCCAGGACCAGGACCAGGACCAGAACCTGAAACAGGACCAGAACCAGGACCAGGACCAGAACAGGGACAAGAACCAGGACCAGGACCAGAACCAGGACCTGAAACAGGACCTGAAACAGGACCAGGACCAGAACCAGGACCTGAAACAGGACCTGAAACAGAAACAGGACCAGAACCAGAATCAGAACAGGAACAAGAACCAGAAACAGAACCAGGACCAGGACCAGGACTAGGACCAGGACCAGAACAGGGACAAGGACCAGAAACAGAACCAGAACAGGGACAAGAACCAGAAACAGAACCAGGACCAGGACCAGGACTAGGACCAGGACCAGAACAGGGACAAGGACCAGAAACAGAACCAGAACAGGGACAAGAACCAGAAACAGAACCAGAACCAGAACAGGAACAAGAACCAGAAACAGAACCAGGACCAGGACCAGGACCTGAAACAGAACCAGGTCCAGAACCAGAATCAGAACAGGAACAAGAACCAGAAACAGAACCAGGACCAGAACCAGGACCAGGACCTGAAACAGAACCAGGCTAGAACCAGAACCAGGACAGGGACAAGGACCAGAAACAGAACCAGAACCAGAACAGGGACCAGGACCAGGACCAGGACCAGAACAGGGACAAGGACCAGGACCAGGACAGGGACAAGGACCAGAAACAGAACCAGAACCAGAACAGGGACCAGGACCAGGACCAGAACAGGGACAAGAACCAGGACCAGAACAGGGACAAGGACCAGGACCAGGACAGGGACAAGGACCAGAAACAGAACCAGGACCAGGACCAGAACAGGGACCAGGACCAGGACCAGAACAGGGACAAGGACCAGAAACAGAACCAGAACCAGGACCAGGACCAGGACCAGAACAGGGACCAGGACCAGGACCAGAACAGGGACAAGGACCAGGACCAGGACCAGGACCAGAACAGGGACCAGGACCAGGACTAGGACCAGGACCAGAACAGGGACAAGGACCAGAAACAGAACCAGGACCAGGACCAGAACAGGGACCAGGACCAGAAACAGAACCAGGACCAGGACCAGGACCAGAACAGGGACCAGGACCAGGACCAGGACCAGAACAGGGACAAGGACCAGAAACAGAACCAGGACCAGGACCAGGACCAGGACCAGAACAGGGACCAGGACCAGGACCAGAACAGGGACAAGGACCAGAAACAGAACCAGGACCAGGACCAGGACCAGAACAGGGACAAGAACCAGGACCAGAACCAGAACCAGAACAGGGACCAGGACCAGGACCAGAACAGGGACAAGAACCAGGACCAGGACCAGAACAGGGACCAGGACCAGGACCAGAACAGAGACAAGAACCAGGACCAGGACCAGAACAGGGACCAGGACCAGGACCAGAACAGGGACCAGGACAGAGACAAGAACCAGAACCAGGACCAGAACAGGGACAAGAACCAGAACCAGGACCAGAACCAGAACAGGGACGAGAACCAGAACCAGGACAAGAACCAGAATCAGAACTGGTCTGGACTCTGGTTTGGATTTTGGTTTGGATTCTGGCTTTGATTCTGGTCTGGATTCTGGTCTAGACTCTGGTCTGGATTCTGCTGTGGATTCTGGTTTGGATTCTGTTTTGGATTCTGGTCTGGACTCTAGACTCTGGTCTGGATTCTGGTCTGGATTCTGGTCTGGACTCTGGTCTACATTCTAGTTTGGACTCTGGTCTGGATTCTGTTTTGGATTCTGCTGTGGATTCTGGTCTGGATTCTGGTCTGGACTCTGGTCTGGATTTGATTTGATTTGATTTGATTTGTTTATTGATCCACCATCAGCTATCTCATATATCAATGAGTGCTGTTCTTCCTGTGGTCAAGAACACCATTTTCATGTCCATTTTTACACACACGCATGCATTCATACAACATATTACATACACAAAACAAAAACAAAAACAAAACAAACATTCCTTAAAAGAGGAAGCGAAAATCAATACTCATTTAATTATTGGTTTTTCAACTAATTTCTATGTTTAATTAATCATAGCTATTTACTTTCGGAAATTAAAACAAACAATGATTTTATCTCATTTACTAAATGATTTATAAACCTCATTTAGTAAATAAATACACTTTCAGCATAATTTTAAATATGTATTTACTTGTTTCATTGACTAAAAGACGTGGTAAAGAATTCCATGCTAACATTCCCCTGTAATGCAGTGTTCTCTGTCCAGCCCCTGTTCTATAAACAGGCAGCAAAAATCTCCTCTCTGATGACTGGCGAGTAGAGTATTCATGTCTATCACATGAAAACATCAAACTATTAAATAAACTAACTGGACTTTTTTCTATAATAATATTTCTGATAAAACTTAAAAGGGAGTATTGCATTCTCCCTTTAACTGGTAGCCACTTCAGCTTTTCAAGCATCTCACTCACTCTGCTTCTATACGAGCAGCTTTGTTTTGAGCAACCTGTAACTTATTAAGGTTGCTCTCTGATGTACTGGACCATATAACTGCACAATAATCAAGCTGAGAAAGAACTAATGCTTGCATTAACTGTTTAATCATACACCCTGGTAAATATGGCCTACAGTATCTAATTGCTGCCATCCCCCTTCCCATTCTCTTCAACATTTCTTCTGTCTGTCTTGTCCATGACATATTGCTGTCAATCACCACCCCCAATAGTTTCACCTCTGTAACTTGCTCAATTTCTTTATTATCTAATTTTAACTGTAGCTTCAACTCCTCTCTCCCTCTCCGTTTACAGCTTAATATTATACACTTTGTTTTTTCTATATTTAATACCAATTTATTGTTGACAACCCATTTTCTAATCAGCACCAGCTCCTCATTTAAGGCCTCATCAAGTTCTAACAGTGTTGAAGCTGCTGAATAGATGGTTGAGTCATCTGCATACATAACAATTGAAGTATGATTTAGAATTAAAGGCAAATCATTAGTAAATATCGAAAATAAGAGTGGCCCCAAACAACTCCCTTGTGGTACCCCACAATCCATAACCCTCATCTCCGAAAAACTGCCATTAAAGTATACACAGTATTTCCTATTTGAAAGATAACTATTGATCCAAGCAACCGCCCCCTGTCAAAACCATAACAGCACAATTTATTCAGTAGTAATCTATGGTCAAGAATATCAAAAGCAGCACTGAAATCCAATAAAACAGAACCAACTATTCTCCCTGCATCTATGTCTTTCAGCCAATCATCAGTCATTTGTGTTAATGCAGTTGCTGTAGAATACCCTTTTCTATATGCATGTTGGTGGACTATAGCCAGGCCATTAATCCAGAAATAATTTTGTATTTGCTCATATACTATTCTTTCCATTATTTTACTAATAGTTGGCAAAATACTTACAGGTCTACTATTCCTCCCTGAAAAAGTCTCTTTACTATTTTTTGGCAGTGGTATAATTTTAGCAATCTTCCAGTCAGCTGGGCAAATTGACTTTTCAAAACTTAAATTAATGATATGACAGATAGGCAAAGCCAGTATATCTGCAACGGGTCTAATCAACCTCGCATCCAGGTTATCAATCCCTGCTGTTTTATCCTTACTTAATCTTATCAATCTTTCTACTTCTGACACGTTGACTTTTTCAAAATGAAAACTACAGAATTTATTTTTCATCAGTTTGTCAGTAATAAGACTGGATGAAAGCTCCAAGCCATTATCATTTATGTTCATACTATCATTAAGTCTTTCAATCTTATCACTTTAATATATACTAAATTAGTTAGCTATGTCAACTGGTCTGGTAATAAACTCACCCTCTGCTTCTAAGAAGGATGGTGTAGATCTACCACTTTTCCCCATTATCTGATTCAGAACCCTCCATATTGCTTTACCATCTTTGTTAATATCACCAATTTTCTGATGATAGTACCTTCTCTTTTTGGTTTTATTTAACATTGTTACAAAATTTCTTAACCTACGATACCTTTTCCATTCTTGCTCACCACCAGCTTTAATTGCGTCCACTTTAGCTCTATCCCGTTCTGCCATACGTGCTTTTAGTTCCTGATCTAACCAAGGAGATTTTATGTTTCGTACATTCAGCTTCCTAACAGGAGCATGTTTATTCACAAGAGGGTATAATAAACTGTTAAACACACCTAGAGCAAGATCAGGATCATCCTTCTGTAAAACTTCAGACCAATCAATGTCTCTTATTTCATTACAATAAGTATTCTCATTGAAATTTTTAAAACTCCGTTTCAAAACAATCTTCTGACCTCCCTTAGGCATTTTAGTCTTTCTTCCAATAGCAATAAGGTTATGGTCACTACAACCTACAGGAATGGAAATCACTTTTGTACATAGCTCAGAAACATTTGTAAATATCAAATCAATACAAGTTGAAGATTTGACTCCATCTGCTCTACAACCTATTCTCGACGGCTTATTAACTACCTGTGATAGATTACATGTTTCTGCTAGGAAGCTGAATGTACGAAACAAAAATCCTGGTAGACAGGAACAAAAGCACGTAGGCAGAACGGGAGAGCAAAGGGACGCAATAAAGCGGGGGAGCAAGAAGGAAAAGGACGAGGTAAATTTTTGTAACAATGTAAAAAAACCAAAGAGAGGACTACACAAAAGGGATATAACAAAGAGGAAGCAAGGGGCGAACAAAAGGGAAAGGGAGACACACCACCCCTTCTAAGAGGGGATACCACCACAACACAAAAAAAAAAAAAAACAAAAAAACAAAAAAAGCGCCACCCAACCCAAAAAAATCAACAACCAGAAAAAGAGAAAAAACCAAAAACCACCGCCCAATAAATTAAACAATCAGCAAGAAAACCACCCAAAAAAAGAAAAGACACTTTTCAGAGATATTTCCACATAGAAAAAAGAAAAAAGAAATTTTCGAAGCGAGCAAGCCACCAACACACCAGAAAAGATCACAGCAACCAAACACAAAACAGAAACACCAAGAACCTGTTTTATTGTTCATGCTGTGACCATAGGGTACTACTATTAAATTGTGGTGATTATGGTTTTGACAGGCAGGGATCAATAGTTATCTTTCAAATAGAATACTGTGTATACTTTTAATGGCAGTTTTTCGGAGATGAGGAGTTATGGTTGGGGTAGAGTTGTTTGGGGCCACTCTTTATATTTACTATTGATTGCCTTTATCAAATCATACTTCAATGTTATGTATGCAGATGACTCAATATCTATTCATAAATGTTAGAACTTGATGAGCGCAAATGATGGAGTAACAGTGCTGATTAGAAAATGGGTTGTCAACAATAAATTGGTATTAAATATAGAAAAAACAAAGTGTATTTAGGCTGTAAACGGAGAGGGAGAGGTGAGGCCTGTTAAAATTAGATAAAAAATTGCGCAGGCAGTTACAGATGAATGGCGTGGTGTTGGCAATATGTCATGGACAAAGACAGACAGAGAAGTGTTGAAGAGTGGGAAGGGGAAGGACAACAATTAAATACTGTAGACCTATATTTACCAGGGTGTTAATGATTAAACAGTTAGTAACAAGCATTAGTCTTTCTAAGCTGTGTGTTTACAGTATATGGTCAATCAGAGAGCAACCTTAATGCGATACAGGTGCTCAAAACAAACTGCTCGTCCATATAGAACCAGGTGAGGTGGATGCTTGAAAACTGAGCCCAGTAAGAGGAGAATGCAGTACTCCCTTTTAAGTTTTATCAAGGAAATATTATTATAGAAAAAGTCCAGTTAGTTTATTTAATAGTTTGATGTTTTCATATGATTAGACATGATACTTCTACTCGCCAGTCAGAGAGGAGGATTTTTTGCTGCCTGTTATAGAACAGGGGCTGGACAGAAAATTTGCATTACAGGGAATGTTAGCATGGAATTCTTTACCCGTCTTTAGTCAATGAAACGAAGTAAATAAAAAATTATGCTGAAAGTGTATTTATTTACTATTTGAGGTTTATAAATCATTTGAAAGTAATGGTCAAAATCATTGTTTGTTTTAATTTCCGAAGTAAATAGCTATGTTAAATAGAAATTAGCTGAAAACCAATAATTAAATGAGTATTGATTTTGCTTCCTCTTTTAAGTGTTTGTTTTTTGTTTTGTTTTTGTTTTGTGTATGTAATATGTTGTATGAATGCATGCGTTTGTAAAAATGGACATGAAA
>JALJCO010006039.1:262500-337270 GCA_023101725.1 Atherinomorus stipes | reverse complement strand
TAGTCCATGTCACATCACAACTGTGTGCCGACTTTCATGCCTGCAGTTTGTTGTGCTGGCTGGGAGTCACCAATTGAAATTTTCTGGGGGGGTTATGGAGCTATAGGGACTTAACCTATCCAGCACATGTCTATTTAAATGAGTTCAGGATCTGTGGCGAGTTTGGTAGAGATCAACCGTTTTTTATGTGTTATCTCGAGGTCTTGTTTTCATGGCTTTGGGGCTAATTTCACCATGGTTTCTTTTGGCAAATCTACCTGATGACACTGTAATGTCAGCAAAGGGTTTGAAACATGAAGTATTTTCAAATATCTGGCCTATATGTTGGATGATCATGAGCAAAGAGTCAGAAAATGACTTAAAAAACTTTTTTTTTAATCCCAGAAGGGAAATTCAGTATTGTATAAAGCTCACTTTTTTGGTTAATAGAACATGGATTATTTTGTTGCTTTATTACTATTTCAGTAAGTAACTTTTTTCTTCAGTGTGATGCTGCTGGTAGGAAAGAATTTCTGTATCTCTATAGTGTGAAGAGGAATGGTGAGAGTACAGTTCCTTGTGTTGCTCCAGTGCTGCTGACCACCGTCTCAGACACACAACCTTTCAGTCTCACAAACAGTGGTCTGTTTGTTAGGCAATCATAATTCCAGGTGGTTGTGGAGGATCAACCTGAAAGTTTTGGAGCTTCTCACATAGTGATGCAGGCTGAATAGTATTAAAGGCACTTGAAAAATCAAAGAACATGACCCTCAAAGTGCTGCCTGACTGGTCCAGATGAGAGTGGGCTCTCTGAAGCAGGAAGATGATGGCGTCTTCAACCCCAAGCCCATTACGATATGCAAACTGTAATGGGTCCTGAAAGGTGTTGACTTGCTTGTTGAGGTGAGCCAGTAAGAGTAAGAAAAACAGCACTTCCTGTCACCAGGAGGCGGAGCAAAGGCACATTGTGTTCCATGGTGAGAGGGCCAACTTTGAAGCCCCGCTAAAGCCACATACTTTTTCCTATCAAAAAGCTTTTGATAACTTTTAATCACACATGCGTTGGGAACATTCTGACCAATTTTGGTGGCCGTACGATAAACGCCCTAGGACAAGTTCGTTCAAATGCGTGGTGACTTAATGCCAAAATGGTGACTGTAACAATGGGGCGGGGCTATGACATAATAAAAATATTGACATGTTTATGTGTTCAGGGTCATATTGGCATCTCACTCAAGAGTTTTGGTTCAGATATCTCATTTTATGTGGGAGTTATATGAGATTGATTTTTCATGGCGAGACATCAAACTTTCAGGCCCCGCCCAGTCCACATGCTTTGACTTATCAAAAATCTTTTGATAACTTTTGATGACACATGCCTTGGGAACATTCTGACCGATTTTGGTGGCCCTACCATTAAAACCCTAGGACAAGTTCGTTCAAATGCGAGGTGAGTAAAATGCCAAAATGGCGACTTTGACCCAAAATGGCCGACTTCCTGTACATTTTAAAAATATGCTCCAAGAGGATTTTTTGTTCGCCCTGGCATGTAGAACATGTGTACCTATTTTTATAAAGATTGATAGGATGCAGTGGCGGGGCACTCAAAATAGGTGGCGCTGTTTCGCGATTTTGCCTCGAACATGCCCGAACACCCCATAATATGTAAATTTCCACATTCCATTGGGGGGGTAGCCAAAATTTGGTGAGTTTTTGAACATGTTCAGACCCCCAAAAGACCTTCTGTTTTTAGAAGTGGATGAAGCATGGAAAAATTAAAAAAATATTCATTAAAAATTGAAATTTGGTCTAAAAATCCTGGAAATATTCATACATGATCAGAATAGTTTTGGCAATGCTATGAATTTTTTTGGTTTATGTCAACTTAAAAATTTCAGATTAAAAAATTGTTAAACCTTTCTTGCATTTAATGAGAAAGTATAAATAATTCTTAAAAATCAATACTTTGATCAAACTTGTTCAAACGCAAGATACTTCACAAGGACTATTACGACTACCATTGTTGCAATTTTGGTGGGAATTGAGTGATCCATTACAGAGATCCACATGTTGAGCTAATTTGCATACTTGTGAAAAAGTAGAGTGTGCGACTTGTCTGTAGAACACAAGTCCCAGTGAGTGAAATGTTCAGGAGGATTCAGTGAATGTATCCTCCAAATCTTAGCTCTGTAGGACAAACGCATGATTTTTCATCATTTTCTGAAATTTGGAGGCGTGGCCACAATCTTTTGATCATAAGTCCCGCCCACTTTTGACAATCATAACTATAATCTAGGATTCTGTTCAGGATGTCTATGTGGATATATGTAGTGAATTTGGTGCATATCCGTGCAGCCGTTTTGGCGCTATAAACTACTCTCAATTGTAGCGCCCCCTAGAGTTGGAATTTTTCCAAAATCGTCACACACGTAGATATTGCAATTCCCTACTTGGTCATTGAATTTCATATCATTATCTGTTTTCGTTTTCAAGTTATGACCATTTTAGTGGTCATGGCGTCACATCGAAGTTCGCCGTGCCGCCATGACCACGCTCTGCAGTGTAAACAGATGATTTTCAATGGAAGTCATCATCAACATGTTTTCTGCCCTCTGAAGGAGTTTGGAGCTGCTGGTGTCCAAAATGTCAGAGAAATGGATGCTCAAGAAAACTTATGACTTCCTGTTCCCAGGGGGCGGGGCTATGATGTAATCAAAATATTGACATGTAGATCTGTTCAGGGTCATATTGGCATCTCACCCAAGAGTTTTGGTTCAGATATCTCATTTCATGTGGGAGTTATATGAGATTGATTTTTCATGGCGAGACATCAAACTTTGAGGCCCCGCCCAGTCCACATGCTTTGACTTATGAAAAATCTTTTGATAACTTTTGATCACACATGCCTTGGGAACATTCTGACCGATTTTGGTGTCCCTACCATCAAAGCCCTAAGACAAGTTCGTTCAAATGCGAGGTGAGTAAAACGCCAAAATGGCGACTTTGACCCAAAATGGCCGACTTCCTGTAAGTTTCACAAATCTGCTTCATGAGGATTTTTTGTTCGCCCTGGCATGTAGAACATGTGTACCGATTTTCATGAAGATTGATGGGATGCAGTGGCGGGGCAGTCAAAATAGGTGGCGCCGTCGCGCAATTTTTGCCCGAACATGCCCGAACACCCGAAAATACGTAATTTTACACATTCCCTTGGGGGGGTACGCAAAATTTGGTGAGTTTTTGAGCATATTCAGACCCCCTAAAATCCGCTTAAAGTGGCAGAAGAAAAAGAATAATAATAATAATTAAAGCCGCAAGCGGCGATGAAGGCCCTCGCACCTCTGGCGCCGCTCAGGCCTATGCACCGCGTAGTCCGTGTCATGTTCTACCAGTGTGCCGAATTTCATGGCGTTTGGTTGATGTGTTAGCTCAGAATGATCATTTAAAGGTTTGTAGGGGGCGCTGTAGAGCCACATTTAAACTTCAGGAACATGTATCCATGTAATCCTTGTCATGTTCTACCAGTGTGCTGAATTTCATGGCCTTCGGTTGATCGGGTCGGCCAAAATGATCATTAGAAGGTTTGTAGGGGGCGCTGTAGAGCCACCTTTAAACTTCAGGAACATGTGTCAATGTATATGAGATCAGGTTATGAACATCATCATCTGTGCCAAGTTTGGTAGAGATCTGGCCATCCATGTCTTATTTACAGGCACTTCCTGTCCCGAGGGGGCGGGGCCAAGGTGAAAACCGGAAATGGTCATGTAGGTGTGTTCAGCATCTGACCGGCATCATACGTACCAAGTTTGGTGCAGATATCTGGTTTTATGCCCGAGTTATATGAGTTTCGTGTTTCATGGCGAGAAGGTCACCTTTTAGGCTCCGCCCCCTCCACACGCTTACAGTTTTCTTAATGCAGAGCACAACTAGAAATCCCACATGTCTTGTGAACACAAAGAGACCATCGTGATGGCTGTACCATTAGCGGTCTCTGAGGAGTTAACGCAAATATGTCATCAAGAAATCGTCTGAAAAATGGCACTTTTTTCAAAATGGCTGACTTCCTGTCTTATTAATCAAAATGGTCCAAGAGGGTTTTTTGTAGGTCCTGACATGTTCTACCACTGTGCCAAATTTCATGCTTGTGGGTCATTGTGGTGGGCGGGGCTGATCATTTGAAGATTTGTAGGGGGCGCTATTGAGCCATTTTTAAAGATTTCCGAAATGTCTCCACGTGAATGAGTTCAGGGGATGACCATCATCATCTGTAGCAATTTTGGTGGAGATCGGACCTTTCTCTGTGTCATTTCCATGTACTTCCTGTTTCCATGGCGTTGGGTTGATATTTGCCATGGTTACGTTTGGCGTAACGACTTGAGTTTTTTATTGTGGCATCGTGGAAGGGTTTGACACGTTTGGAAGCACTTTCAAATCCATCGGCTTCATCAATGAAGTTCTGGACCCCAAGCACTGAAAAGTGACACTTCCTGTCACCAGGGGGCGGGGCTAAGGCGAAAACCGGAAATGGTCCTATAGGTGTGTTCAGCATCCGGCAGGCATTATACCTACCAATTTTGGTGCAGATATCTGGTTTTATGCCCGAGTTATATCAGTTTCGTGTTTCATGGCGAGAAGGTCAACTTGAAGGCTCCGCCCCCTCCACACGCTTGCAGATTTCTGAATGCAGAGCACAACTAGAAATCCCACATGCCTTCTGAACACAAAGAGACCATCGGGATGACCGTACCATTTGCGGTTTGTGAGGAGTTAACGCAAATGCGACGTGAGTGAAACGCCAAAATGGCGACTTTGACCCAAAATGGCCGACTTCCTGTAGACCTGGCACCACGACGTTAAGAGGCTTTTTTGTCCGCCCCGACATGTAGAACAAGTGTACCGAATTTCGTAAAGATCGGTGACATGTAGTTCTGGGGACTTTACAAAAGGTGGCGCTCTCGCGCAGTTTTGCCCGAGCGGTCACGAAAACGCCAAATTATGAAATTTTTCGATTTTAAATGGGGGGGTAGCCAAAATTTGGTGACTTTTTGAGCATGTTCAGGCCCCCAAAAATGCAATTCATTTGCGAGAGAATAATAAGAATAATAATTAAAGCCGCAAGCGGCGATGAAGGCCCTCGCACCTCTGGCGCCGCTCAGGCCTATGCACCGCGTAGTCCGTGTCATGTTCTACCAGTGTGCCGAATTTCATGGCGTTTGGTTGATGTGTTAGCTCAGAATGATCATTTAAAGGTTTGTAGGGGGCGCTGTAGAGCCACATTTAAACTTCAGGAACACGTATCCATGGAATCCGTGTCATGTTCTACGAGTGTGCTGAATTTCATGGCCTTTGGTTGATCGGGTTGGCCAACATGATCATTTGAATGTTTGCAGGGGGCGCTGTCGAGCCACATATAAATTTCTGAAAGATCTGTCCATGTTCTTCCAGTGTGTTGAATTTCATGGCCTTCGGTTGTTCTGGTAGCCCAAAATGATCATTTGAAGGTTTGTAGGGGGCGCTGTAGAGCCATATTTAAACTTGTAGAACATGTGTCCATGTAATCCATGCAATGTTCTACCAGTGTGCAGAATTTCATGGCCTTCAGTTGATCTGGTAGGCCAAAATGATCATTTGAAGGTTTGTAGGGGGCGCTGTCGAGCCACAGTAAAAATTCTGGAACATGTGTCCATGTTAATGACATCAGGTTATGAACATCATCATCTGTGCCATGTTTGGTAGAGATCTGGCCATCCATGTCTTATTTACAGGCACTTCCTGTGCCGAGGGGGCGGGGCCAAGGTGAAAACCGGAAATGGTCATATAGGTGTGTTCAGCATCTGACCAGCATCACACGCACCAAGTTTGGTGCAGATATCTGGTTTTATGCCAGAGTTATATGAGTTTCGTGTTTCATGGCGAGAAGGTCAACCTTGAGGATCCGCCCCCTCCACACCCTTGCAGATTTCTGAATGCAGAGCACAACTAGAAATCCCACATGCCTTGTGAACACAAAGAGACCATCGTGATGGCTGTACCATTAGCGGTCTCTGAGGAGTTAACGCAAATATGTCATCAAGAACTCATCCGAAAAATGACAATTTTTTCAAAATGGCCGACTTCCTGTCGATTTGATCAAAACGAACCTGATTCTCATTTTGTAGGTCCTGACATGTTCTACCACTGTGCCGAATTTCATGCTTGTGGGTCATTGTGGTGGGCGGGGCTAATCATTTAAAGATTTGTAGGGGGCGCTATTGAGCCTTTTTTTAAGATATCCAAAATATCTCCATGTGAATGAGTTCAGAGCATGACCATCATCATCTGTAGCAAGTTTGGTGGAGATCGGACCTTCCTTTGGTTCATTTCCATGCACTTCCTGTGTCGATGGCGTTGGGCTGATATTCGCCATGGTTAGGTTTGGCGAATCGACTTGAGGTTTTTATTGCATCATCATGGAAGGGTTTGAGACGTTGTGAAGCACTTTCAAGTCCCTGGGCTTGATCATTGAAGTTGTGGACCCCAGACACTGAAAAGCAACACTTCCTGTCCCCAGGGGGCGGGGCTTAGACGAAAACCGGAAGTGGTCACACAGATGTGTTCAGCATCTGACCAGCATCACATGTATCAATTTTGGTGCAGATATCTAGTTTTATGACAGAGTTATATCAGTTTCGTGTTTCATGGCGAGGAGGCTAAATTTGCGGCACCGCCCAGGGGGGGGGGGCTAATTATAAAATCCGAAAATGGTCATATAGGTGTGTTCAGCATATGACCAGCATCACACGTCGCAATTTTCGTGTATATATCTGGTTTAATGCCAGAGTTATATCAGTTTCGTGTTACATGGCGAGAAGGTCATGTTTGAGGCTCCGCCCCCTCCAAACGCTAACAGATTTCTGAATGCAGAGCACAACTAGAAATGTCACATGCCTTCTGAACACAAAGAGACCATCGGGATGACCGTACCATTTGCGGTTTATGAGGAGTTAACGCAAATGCGACGTGAGTGAAACGCCAAAATGGCGACTTTGACCCAAAATGGCCGACTTCCTGTAGACCTGGCACCACGACGTTAAGAGGCTTTTTTGTCCGCCCCGACATGTAGAACAAGTGTACCGAGTTTCGTAAAAATCGGTGACATGCAGTTCTGGGGACCTTGCAAAAGGTGGCGCTAGAGCTCAGTTTTGCCCGAGCGGTCACGAAAATGGCAAATTATGAAATTTTTCGATTTTAAATGGGGGGGTAGCCAAAATTTGGTGACTTTTCGAGCATGTTCAGGCCCCCAAAAAGGCAATTCATTTGTCTAGAGAAAAATAAGAATAATTAAAGCCGCAAGCGGCGATGAAGGCCCTCGCACCTCTGGCGCCGCTCAGGCCTATGCACCGCGTAGTCCGTGTCATGTTCTACCAGTGTGCCGAATTTCATGGCGTTTGGTTGATGTGTTAGCTCAGAATGATCATTTAAAGGTTTGTAGGGGGCGCTGTAGAGCCACATTTAAACTTCAGGAACACGTATCCATGGAATCCGTGTCATGTTCTACGAGTGTGCTGAATTTCATGGCCTTTGGTTGATCGGGTTGGCCAACATGATCATTTGAATGTTTGCAGGGGGCGCTGTCGAGCCACATATAAATTTCTGAAAGATCTGTCCATGTTCTACCAGTGTGTTGAATTTCATGGCCTTCGGTTGTTCTGGTAGCCCAAAATGATCATTTGAAGGTTTGTAGGGGGCGCTGTAGAGCCATATTTAAACTTGTAGAACATGTGTCCATGTAATCCATGCAATGTTCTACCAGTGTGCAGAATTTCATGGCCTTCAGTTGATCTGGTAGGCCAAAATGATCATTTGAAGGTTTGTAGGGGGCGCTGTCGAGCCACAGTAAAAATTCTGGAACATGTGTCCATGTTAATGACATCAGGTTATGAACATCATCATCTGTGCCATGTTTGGTAGAGATCTGGCCATCCATGTCTTATTTACAGGCACTTCCTGTGCCGAGGGGGCGGGGCCAAGGTGAAAACCGGAAATGGTCATATAGGTGTGTTCAGCATCTGACCAGCATCACACGCAGCAATTTTGGTGCAGATATATGGTTTTATGCCAGAGTTATATCAGTTTCGTGTTTCATGGCGAGAAGGTCAACTTTCAGGCTCCGCCCCCTCCACACGCTTGCAGATTTCTGAATGCAGAGCACAACTAGAAATCCCACATGCCTTGTGAACACAAAGAGACCATCGTGATGGCTGTACCATTAGCGGTCTCTGAGGAGTTAACGCAAATATGTCATCAAGAAATCGTCCGAAAAATGACAATTTTTTCAAAATGGCCGACTTCCTGTCGGATTAATCCAAATGGTCCAAGAGGGTTTTTTGTAGGTCCTGACATGTTCAACCACTGTGCCAAATTTCATGCTTGTGGGTCATTGTGGTGGGCGGGGCTGATCATTTGAAGATTTCTAGGGGGCGCTATTGAGCCATTTTTAAAGATATCCGAAATATCTCCACGTGAATGAGTTCAGGGGATGACCATCATCATCTGTAGCAAGTTTGGTGGAGATCGGACCTTTCTTTGTGTCATTTCCATGTACTTCCTGTTTCCATGGCGTTGGGCTGATATTCGCCATGGTTGCGTTTGGCGTATCGACTTGAGTTTTTTATTGTGGCATCGTGGAAGGGTTTGACACGTTTGGAAGCACTTTCAAATCCATCGGCTTCATCATTGAAGTTCTGGACCCCAAACACTGAAAAGTGACACTTCCTGTCCCCAGGGGGCGGGGCTAAGATGAAAACCGGAAATGGTCACATAGGTGTGTTCAGCATCTGGCAGGCATCATACGTAGCAATTTTGGTGCAGATATCTGGTTTTATGCCAGAGTTATATCAGTTTCGTGTTTCATGGCGAGAAGGTCAACTTTGAGGCTCCGCCCCCTCCACACGCTTACAGATTTCTGAATGCAGAGCACAACTAGAAATCTCACATGCCTTCTGAACACAAAAAGACCATCGGGGTGACCGTACCATTTGCGGTTTATGAGGAGTTAACGCAAATGCGACGTGAGTGAAACGCCAAAATGGCGACTTTGACCCAAAATGGCCGACTTCCTGTAGACCTGGCACCACGACGTTAAGAGGCTTTTTTGTCCGCCCCGACATGTAGAACAAGTGTACCGAGTTTCGTAAAAATCGGTGACATGCAGTTCTGGGGACCTTGCAAAAGGTGGCGCTAGAGCTCAGTTTTGCCCGAGCGGTCACGAAAATGCCAAATTATGAAATTTTTCGATTTTAAATGGGGGGGTAGCCAAAATTTGGTGACTTTTCGAGCATGTTCAGGCCCCCAAAAATGCACTTCTTTTGACGGGAGAATAATAATAATAATCCGGAAAAAACGCTTGCATTTCAATACCCATTAAAGCCGCAAGCGGCGATGAAGGCCCTCGCACCTCTGGCGCCGCTCAGGCCTATGCACCGCGTAGTCTGTGTCATGTTGTACCAGTGTGCTGAATTTCATGGCGTTTGGTTGATGTGGGAGCTCAAAAGGATCATTTGAAGCTTTGTAGGGGGCGCTCTAGAGCCACCTTTAAACTTCAGGAACACGTGTCCATGTAATCTGTATCATATTCTACCAGTGTGCTGAATTTCATGGCATTTGGTTGATCTGGTAGCCCAAAATGATCATTTAAAGGTTTGTAGGGGGCGCTGTAGAGCCACATTTAAACTTCAGGAACACGTATCCATGTAATCCTTGTCATGTTCTACCAGTGTGCTGAATTTCATGGTCTTCGGTTGATCTGGTCGGCCTAAATGATCATTAGAAGGTTTGTAGGGGGCGCTGTAGAGCCACATTAAAAATTCTGGAACATGTTTCCATGTAAATGAGATCAGGTTATGAACATCATCATCTGTGCCAAGTTTGATCGAGATCTGGCCATCCGTGTGTTATTTACAGGCACTTCCTGTCCCCAGGGGGCGGGGCTAAGGTGAAAACCGGAAATGGTCATATAGGTTTGTTCAGCATCTGAGCAGCATCACACGTACCAAGTTTGGTGCAGATATCTGGTTTTATGCCAGAGTTATATGAGTGTCGTGTTTCATGGCGAGAAGGTCACCTTTTAGGCTCCGCCCCCTCCACACGCTTACAGATTTCTTAATGCAGAGCACAACTAGAAATCTCACATGCCTTGTGAACACAAAGAGACCATCGTGATGGCTGTACCATTAGCGGTCTCTGAGGAGTTAACGCAAATATGTCATCAAGAAATCGTCCGAAAAATGGCACTTTTTTCAAAATGGCCGACTTCCTGTCGTATTAATCCAAATGGTCCAAGAGGGTTTTTTGTAGGTCCTGATATGTTCTACCACTGTGCCAAATTTCATGCTTGTGGGTCATTGTGGTGGGCGGGGCTGATCATTTGAAGATTTCTAGGGGGCGCTATTGAGCCATTTTTAAAGATATCCGAAATATCTCGACTTGAATGAGTCCAGGGGTTGACCATCATCATCTGTAGCAAGTTTGGTGGAGATCGGACCTTTCTTTGTGTCATTTCCATGTACTTCCTGTTTCCATGGCGTTGGGCTGATATTCGCCATGGTTGCGTTTGGCGTATCGACTTGAGTTTTTTATTGTGGCATCGTGGAAGGGTTTGACACGTTCGGAAGCACTTTCAAATCCATCGGCTTCATCAATGAAGTTCTGGACCCCAAGCACTGAAAACTGACACTTCCTGTCCCCAGGGGGCGGGGCTAAGGCGAAAACCGGAAATGGTCATATAGGTGTGTTCAGCATCTGGCAGGCATCATGCGTAGCAATTTTGGTGCAGATATCTGGTTTTATGCCAGAGTTATATCAGTTTTGTGTTTCATGGCGAGAAGGTCAGCTTTGAGGCTCCGCCCCCTCCACACGCTTGCAGATTTCTGAATGCAGAGCACAACTAGAAATGTCACATGCCTTCTGAACACAAAGAGACCATCGGGGTGACCGTACCAGTTGCGGTTTATGAGGAGTTAACGCAAATGCGACATGAGTGAAACGGCAAAATGGCGACTTTGACCCAAAATGGCCGACTTCCTGTAGACTTTTCACCACGACGTTAAGAGGCTTTTTTGTCCGCCCCGACATGTAGAACAAGTGTACCGAATTTCGTAAAGATCGGTGACATGCAGTTCTGGGGCTCTTACAAAAGGTGGCGCTAGAGCGCAGTTTTGCCCGAGCGGTCACGAAAACACCAAAATACGAAATTTTTCAGATTCCTTTGGGGGGGTAGCCAAAATTTGGTGAGTTTTTGAGCATGTTCAGGCCCCCAAAAATGGCAAAATATGTGCGGAAGAAGAATAATAATAAGAAAAAACGCTAGAGATACAATAGGCCTTCGCACCGCCTTCGGTGCTCGGGCCTAATAATTAAAGCCGCAAGCGGCGATGAAGGCCCTCGCACCTCTGGCGCCGCTCAGGCCTATGCACCGCGTAGTCCGTGTCATGTTCTACCAGTGTGCCGAATTTCATGGCGTTTGGTTGATGTGGAAGCACAGAATCATCATTTGAAGCTTTGTAGGGGGCGCTGTAGAGCCACATTTACACTTCAGGAACACGTGTCCGTGGAATCCGTGTCATGTTCTACCAGTGTGCTGAATTTCATGGCCTTCGGTTGATCTGGTAGGCCAAAATGGTCATTTTAAGGTTTGTAGGGGGCGCTATAGAGCCACATAGGAAATTCTGTAACATGTGTCCATGTAAATGAGATCAGGTTCTGAACATCATCATCTGTGCCAAGTTTGGTAGAGATCTGGCCAATTTGTGTGTCATTTACATGCACTTCCTGTCACTAGGGGGCGGGGTTAAGGCGAAAACAGGAAATGGTCATCTAGCTTCGGTCAGCATCTGTCCAGCATCCCACACAGCCAATTTGGTGCAGATACATGGTTTTCTTCCAGAGTTATATCAGTCTAAACAATTGTAGGGGGCGCACTAGAGTCATTTTTGAAGATATAGCCAAAATGTCCACGTGAATGAGTTCAGGGGATGACCATCATCATCTGTAGCAAGTTTGGTTGAGATCGGACCTTTCTTTACGTCATTTCCATGTACTTCCTGTCCGGAGGGGGCGTGGCCATGACGTCATCACATCATGTGAACCAGTTGAAGGTATGCCTGTGATCATATGTGCCAAGTTTGGTAGAGATCTGACCATGTGTGTGTCATTTACAGGCACTTCCTGTTTGGAGGGGGCGGGGCTAAGGCGAAAACCTGAAATGGTCATATAGGTGTGTTCAGCATCTGACCAGCATCACACGTAGCAATTTTGGTGCAGATATCAGGTTTTATGCCAGAGTTATATCAGTTTCGTGTTTCATGGCGAGAAGGTCAACTTTGAGGATCCGCCCCCTCCACACGCTTACAGATTTCTGAATGCAGAGCACAACTAGAAATCTCACATGCCTTGTGAACACAAAAAGACCATCGGGGTGACCGTACCATTTGCGGTTTATGAGGAGTTAACGCAAATGCGACGTGAGTGAAACGCCAAAATGGCGACTTTGACCCAAAATGGCCGACTTCCTGTAGACCTGGCACCACGACGTTAAGAGGCTTTTTTGTCCGCCCCGACATGTAGAACAAGTGTACCGAGTTTCGTAAAAATCGGTGACATGCAGTTCTGGGGACCTTGCAAAAGGTGGCGCTAGAGCTCAGTTTTGCCCGAGCGGTCACGAAAATGGCAAATTATGAAATTTTTCGATTTTAAATGGGGGGGTAGCCAAAATTTGGTGACTTTTCGAGCATGTTCAGACCCCCAAAAATGCAATTCATTTGACGGGAGAATAATAATAAGAAGAAGAATAATAATTAAAGCCGCAAGCGGCGATGAAGGCCCTCGCACCTCTGGCGCCGCTCAGGCCTATGCACCGCGTAGTCTGTGTCATGTTCTACCAGTGTGCCGAATTTCATGGCGTTTGGTTGATGTGGAAGTACAGAATGATCATTTGAAGCTTTGTAGGGGGCGCTGTAGGGCCACATTTACACTTCAGGAACATATGTCCATGTAAACTGTTTCATGTTCTCCGAGTGTGCTGAATTTCATGGTCTTCGTTGATCTGGTAGACCAAAATGATGATTTGAAGGTTTGTAGGGGGCGCTGTGGAGCCACATTTAAACTTCAGGAACACGTATCCATGTAATCCGTGTCATGTTCTACCAGTGTGCTGAATTTTATGGCCTTCGGTTGATCTGGTAGACCAAAATGATGATTTGAAGGTTTGTAGGGGGCGCTATGGAGCCACATTGAAAATTCAGGAACACGTATCCATGTAATCCGTGTCATGTTCTACCAGTGTGCTGAATTTCATGGCCTTCGGTTGATCGGGTCAGCCAAAATGATCATTTGAAGGTTTGTAGGGGGCGCTATAGAGCCACATTGAAAATTCTGGAACATGTGTCCATGTAAATGAGATCAGGTTATGAACATCATCATCTGTGCCAAGTTTGGTAGAGATCTGGCCATCCATGTCTTATTTACAGGCACTTCCTGTCCGGAGGGGCGGGGCTAAGGTGAAAACCGGAAATGGTCATATAGGTGTGTTCAGCATCTGACCAGCATCACACGTACCAAGTTTGGTGCAGATATCTGGTTTTATGCCAGAGTTATATGAGTTTCGTGTTTCATGGCGAGATGGTCCAAGAGGGTTTTTTGTAGGTCCTGATATGTTGTACCACTGTGCCAAATTTCATGCTTGTGGGTCATTGTGGTGGGCGGGGCTGATCATTTGAAGATTTGTAGGGGGCGCTATTGAGCCATTTTTTAAGATATCCGAAATATCTCCACGTGAATGAGTTCAGGGGATGACCATCATCATCTGTAGCAAGTTTGGTGGAGATCGGACCTTTCTCTGTGTCATTTCCATGTACTTCCTGTTTCCATGGCGTTGGGCTGATATTCGCCATGGTTGCGTTTGGCGTATGGACTTGAGTTTTTTATTGTGCCATCGTGGAAGGGTTTGACACGTTTGGAAGCACTTTCAAATCCATCGGCTTCATCGTTGAAGTTCTGGACCCCAAACACTGAAAAGTGACACTTCCTGTCCCCAGGGGGCGGGGCTAAGGCGAAAACCGGAAATGGTCATATAGGTGTGTTCAGCATCTGACCAGCATCACATGTGTCCATTTTGGTGCAGATATCTAGTTTTATGACAGAGTTATATCAGTTTCGTGTTTCATGGCGAGGAGGCTAAATTTGCGGCACCGCCCAGGGGGGGGCTAATTATAAAATCCGGAAATGGTCATATAGGTGTGTTCAGCATATGACCAGCATCACACGTCGCAATTTTCGTGTATATATCTGGTTTAATGCCAGAGTTATATCAGTTTCGTGTTACATGGCGAGAAGGTCATGTTTGAGGCTCCGCCCCCTCCAAACGCTAACAGATTTCTGAATGCAGAGCACAACTAGAAATGTCACATGCCTTCTGAACACATAGAGACCATCGTGGTGACCGTGCGAATTGCGGTTTATGAGGAGTTAACGCAAATTCGATGTGAGAAAACGCCAAAATGGCGACTTTGATCCAAGATGGCCGACTTCCTGTTGACCTTAGAGCATGGGTCCAAGAGGCTTTTTAGTCCGTGTCAACATGTAGAATAAGTGTACCAAATTTGGTAAAATTCTGCAACATGCAGTTCTGGCATAATTGCAAAAGGTGGCGCTAGAGAGCTATGTGCGGTCCCGAAAATGGCAAATTCTTAAATTTTTCGATTACGAATATGGGGGTAGCCAAAATTTGGTGAGTTTTTGAGCATGTTCAGGCCCCCAAAAATGGCAAAATATGTGCGGAAGAAGAATAATAATAATTAAAGCCGCAAGCGGCGATGAAGGCCCTCGCACCTCTGGCGCCGCTCCGGCCTATGCACCGCGTAGTCTGTGTCATGTTCTACCAGTGTGCCGAATTTCACGGTGTTTGGTTGATGTGGGAGCTCAAAATGATCATTTGAACCTTTGTAGGGGGCGCTCTAGAGCCACCTTTAAACTTCAGGAACACGTGTCCATGTAATCTGTATCATATTCTACCAGTGTGCTGAATTTCATGGCATTTTGTTGATCTGGTAGCCCAAAATGATCATTTAAAGGTTTGTAGGGGGCGCTGTAGAGCCACCTTTAAACTTCAGGAACATGTGTCCATGTAAATGAGATCAGGTTATGAACATCATCATCTGTGCCAAGTTTGGTAGAGATCTGGCCATCCATGTCTTATTTACAGGCACTTCCTGTCCCGAGGGGGCGGGGCCAAGGTGAAAACCGGAAATGGTCATGTAGGTGTGTTCAGCATCTGACCGGCATCATACGTACCAAGTTTGGTGCAGATATCTGGTTTTATGCCCGAGTTCTATGAGTTTCGTGTTTCATGGCGAGAAGGTCACCTTTTAGGCTCCGCCCCCTCCACACGCTTACAGTTTTCTTAATGCAGAGCACAACTAGAAATCCCACATGTCTTGTGAACACAAAGAGACCATCGTGATGGCTGTACCATTAGCGGTCTCTGAGGAGTTAACGCAAATATGTCATCAAGAAATCGTCTGAAAAATGGCACTTTTTTCAAAATGGCCGACTTCCTGTCTTATTAATCAAAATGGTCCAAGAGAGTTTTTTGTAGGTCCTGACATGTTCTACCACTGTGCCAAATTTCATGCTTGTGGGTCATTGTGGTGGGCGGGGCTGATCATTTGAAGATTTGTAGGGGGCGCTATTGAGCCATTTTTAAAGATTTCCGAAATGTCTCCACGTGAATGAGTTCAGGGGATGACCATCATCATCTGTAGCAATTTTGGTGGAGATCGGACCTTTCTCTGTGTCATTTCCATGTACTTCCTGTTTCCATGGCGTTGGGTTGATATTTGCCATGGTTACGTTTGGCGTAACGACTTGAGTTTTTTATTGTGGCATCGTGGAAGGGTTTGACACGTTTGGAAGCACTTTCAAATCCATCGGCTTCATCAATGAAGTTCTGGACCCCAAGCACTGAAAAGTGACACTTCCTGTCACCAGGGGGCGGGGCTAAGGCGAAAACCGGAAATGGTCCTATAGGTGTGTTCAGCATCCGGCAGGCATTATACCTACCAATTTTGGTGCAGATATCTGGTTTTATGCTCGAGTTATATCAGTTTCGTGTTTCATGGCGAGAAGGTCAACTTGAAGGCTCCGCCCCCTCCACACGCTTGCAGATTTCTGAATGCAGAGCACAACTAGAAATCCCACATGCCTTCTGAACACAAAGAGACCATCGGGATGACCGTACCATTTGCGGTTTGTGAGGAGTTAACGCAAATGCGACGTGAGTGAAACGCCAAAATGGCCACTTTGACCCAAAATGGCCGACTTCCTGTAGACCTGGCACCACGACGTTAAGAGGCTTTTTTGTCTGCCCCGACATGTAGAACAAGTGTACCGAGTTTCGTAAAAATCGGTGACATGCAGTTCTGGGGACCTTGCAAAAGGTGGCGCTAGAGCTCAGTTTCGCCCGAGCGGTCACGAAAATGCCAAATTACGAAATTTTTCGATTTTAAATGGGGGGGTAGCCAAAATTTGGTGACTTTTTGGGCATGTTCAGGCCCCCAAAAATGCAATTCATTTGACGGGAGAATAATAAGAATAAGAATTAAAGCCGCAAGCGGCATTGAAGGCCCTCGCATCTCTGGCGGCGCTCCGGCCTATGCACCGCATAGTCCATGTCACATCACAACTGTGTGCCGACTTTCATGCCCGCAGTTTGTTGTGCTGGCTGGGAGTCACCAATTGAAGTTTTCTGTGGGTGTTATGGAGCTATAGGGACTTAACCTATCCAGCACATGTCTATTTAAATGAGTTCAGGATCCGTGGCGAGTTTGGTAGAGATCAACCGTTTTTTATGTGTTATCTCAAGGTCTTGTTTTCATGGCTTTGGGGCTAATTTCACCATGGTTTCTTTTGGCAAATCCACCTGATGACACTGTAGTGTCAGCAAAGGGTTTGAAACGTGAAGTATTTTCAAATATCTGGCCTATATGTTGAATGATCATGAGCAAAGAGTCAGAAAATGACTTAAAAAACTTTTTTTTTAATCCCAGAAGGGAAATTCAGTATTGTATAAAGCTCACTTTTTTGGTTAATAGAAGATGGATTATTTTGTTGCTTTATTACTATTTCAGTAAGTCACTTTTTTCTTCAGTGTGATGCTGCTGGTAGGAATGAATTTCTGTATCTCTATAGTGTGAAGAGGAATGGTGAGAGTACAGTTCCTTGTGTTGCTCCAGTGCTGCTGACCACCGTCTCAGACACACAACCTTTCAGTCTCACAAACAGTGGTCTGTTTGTTAGGCAATCATAATTCCAGGTGGTTGTGGAGGATCAACCTGAAAGTTTTGGAGCTTCTCACATAGTGATGCAGGCTGAATAGTATTAAAGGTACTTGAAAAATCAAAGAACATGACCCTCAAAGTGTTGCCTGACTGGTCCAGATGAGAGTGGGCTCTCTGAAGCAGGAAGATGATGACGTCTTCAACTCCAAGCCCTTTACGAAATGCAAACTGTAATGGGTCCTGAAAGGTGTTGACTTGCTTGTTGAGGTGAGCCAGTAAGAGTAAGAAAAACAGCACTTCCTGTCACCAGGAGGCGGAGCAAAGGCACATTGTGTTCCATGGTGAGATGGCCAACTTTGAAGCCCCGCTAAAGCCACATACTTTTTCCTATCAAAAAGCTTTTGATAACTTTTAATCACACATGCGTTGGGAACATTCTGACCAATTTTGGTGGCCGTACAATAAACCCCCTAGAACAAGTTCGTTCAAATGCGTGGTGACTTAATGCCAAAATGGTGACTGTAACAATGGGGCGGGGCTATGACATAATAAAAATATTGACATGTTTATGTGTTCAGGGTCAAATTGACATCTCACTCAAGAGTTTTGGTTCAGATATCTCATTTTATGTGGGAGTTATATGAGATAAATTTTTCATGGCGAGACATCAAACTTTCAGGCCCCGCCCAGTCCACCTGCTTTGACTTATCAAAAATCTTTTGATAACTTTTGATGACACATGCCTTGGGAACATTCTGACCGATTTTGGTGGCCCTACCATTAAAGCCCTAGGACAAGTTCGTTCAAATGTGAGGTGAGTAAAACGCCAAAATGGCGACTTTGACCCAAAATGGCCGACTTCCTGTACATTTTAAAAATATGATCCAAGAGGATTTTTTGTTCGCCCTGGCATGTAGAACATGTGTACTTATTTTCATAAAGATTGATAGGATGCAGTGGCGGGGCAGTCAAAATAGGTGGCGCTGTTTCGCGATTTTGCCTCGAACATGCCCGAACACCCCATAATATATAAATTTCCACATTCCATTGGGGGGGTAGCCAAAATTTGGTGAGTTTTTGAACATGTTCAGACCCCCAAAAGACCTTCTGTTTTTAGAAGTGGATGAAGCATGGAAAATTTAAAAAATATTCATTAAAAATTGAAATTTGGTCTAAAAATTCTGGAAATATTCATACATGATCAGAATAGTTTTGGCAATGCTATGAATTTTTTTGGTTCATGTCAACTTAAAAATTTCAGATTTAAAAATTGTTAAACATTTCTTGCATTTAATGAGAAAGTATAAATAATTCTTAAAAATCAATACTTTGATCAAACCTGTTCAAACTCAAGATACTTCTCAAGGACTATTAGGACTACTATTGTTGCAATTTTGGTGGGAATTGAGTAATCCATTACAGAGATCCACATGTTGAGCTAATTTGCATACTTGTGAAAAAGTAGAGTGTGCGACTTGTCTGTAGAACACAAGTCCCAGTGAGTGAAATGTTCAGGAGGATTCAGTGAAAAAATCCTCCAAATCTTAGCTCTATAAGACAAACGCATGATTTTTCATCATTTTCTGAAATTTGGAGGCGTGGCCACATTCTTTGGCTCATAAGTCCCGCCCACTTTTGACAATCATAACCATATTCTAGGATTATGTTCAGGATGTCTATGTGGATATACGTAGTGATTTTGGTGCATATCCGTGCAGCCGTTTTGGCGCTATAAACTACTCACAATTGTAGCGCCCCCTAGAGTTGGAATTTTTCCAAAATCGTCACACACGTAGATATTGCAATTCCCTACTTGGTCATTGAATTTCATGTCATTATCTGTTTTCGTTTTTGAGTTATGATCATTTTAGTGGTCATGGCGTCACATCAAAGTTCGCCGTGCCGCCATGACCACGCCCTGCAGTGTAGACAGATGATTTTCGATGGAAGTCATCATCAACATGTTTTCTGCCCTCTGAAGGAGTTTTGACCTGCTTGTGTCCAAAATGTCAGAGAAATGGATGCTCAAGTAAAACATATGACTTCCTGTCACCAGGGGGCGGGGCTATCATGTAATCAAAATATTAACATTTAGATTTGTTCAGGGTCATAGTAGCAACTCACCCAAGTGTTTTGGTGCAGATATCTCATTCTATGTGGGAGTTATATCAATTTGATTCAAGCTCTGACATCAAAAATCAAACATCCAAATTTGAGGCCACGCCCACTCTACGCACTTTGTCGTATCAAAATTCTTTTGATAACTTTGGATCGTCTACTCCTTCTGAACATCCTGACCGATTTTGGTGGCCGTGCGATAAAAGCTCTAGGACAAGTTCGTTCAAATGCGAGGTGTGTAAAATTCCAAAATATGCAAAAACGCCAACTTTGACCCAAAATGGCCGACTTCCTGTACATTTTAAAAATATGCTCCAAGAGGATTTTTTGTTCGCCCTGGCATGGAGAACCTGTGCACCAATTTTCATAAAGATTGATGTGATGCAGTGGCGGGGCAGTTGAAATAGGTGGCGCAGTCGCGCAATTTCGCCCGAACATGCCCGAGCACCCAAAATTACGTAATTTTTCACATTCCCTTGGGGGGGTACGCAAACTTTGGTGAGTTTTTGAGCATGTTCAGACCCCCAAAAATGCGATTAAAGTGGCGGGAGAAGAAGAAAAATAAAAATAAAAAAAATAATAATAATAAAAATAATAATAAGAAAAAACGCTAGAGTTCCAATAGGCCTTCGCACCGCCTTCGGTGCTCGGGCCTAATAAGAATAATAACGAAGAATAAACGCTTGCATTACAATAGGCCTTCGCACCGCCTTCGGTGCTCGGGCCTAATAATAATAATAATAATAATAATTAAAGCCGCAAGCGGCGATGAAGGCCCTCGCACCTCTGGCGCCGCTCAGGCCTATGCACCGCGTAGTCCGTGTCATGTTGTACCAGTGTGCTTAATTTTATGGCGTTTGGTTGATGTGGTAGCACAGGATGGTCATTAGAAGCTCTGTAGGGGGCGCTGTAGAGCCACATTTTAACTTCAGGAACACGTGTCCATGTAAACCGTTTCATGTTCTACCAATGTGCTGAATTTCATGGCCTTCGGTTGATGTGGGAGCCCAAAATGATCATTTGAAGGTTTGTAGGGGGCGCTGTAGAGCCACATTAAAAATTCTGGAACATATGTCCATGTAAATGAGATCAGGTTATGAACATCATCATCTGTGCCAATTTTGGTAGAGATCTGGCCATTGTGTATGTCATTTACAGGCACTTCCTGTCAGTAGGGGGCGGGGCTAAAGCAAAAACCGGAAATGGTCATATAGGTGTGTTCAGCATCAGACCGGCATCACATGTATCAATTTTGGTGCAGATATGTGGTTTAATGCCAAAGTCATTTCAGTTTCGTGTTTCATGGCGAGAAGGCCAACTGTGAGGCTCCGCCCCCTCCACACGCTTACAAATTTCTTAATGCAGAGCACAACTAGAAATCCCACATGCCTTCTGAATACAAAGAGACCATCGTGATGGCTGTACCATTAGCGGTCTCTGAGGAGTTAACGCAAATATGTCATCAAGAAATCGCCAGAAAAATCTCACTTTTTTCAAAATGGCCGACTTCCTGTAATATTAATCCAAATGGTCAAGGAGGGTTTTTTGTAGGTCCTGACATGTTCTACCACTGTGCCAAATTTCATGCTTGTGGGTCATTGTGGTGGGCGGGGCTGATCATTGGAAGATTTCTAGGGGGCGCTATTGAGCCATTTTTGAAGATTTTCAAAATATCTCCACTTGAAAGAGTTCAGGGGATGACCATCATCATCTGTAGCAATTTTGGTGGAGATCGGACCTTTCTTTGTGTCATTTCCATGTACTTCCTGCTTCCATGGCGTTGGGCTCATATTCGCCATGGTTGCGTTTGGCGTATTGACTTGAGTTTTTTATTGTGGCATCATGGAAGGGTTTGACACGTTTGGAAGGACTTTCAAATCCATCCGCATCGTCATTGAAGTTCTGGACTCCAGACACTAAAAAGTGACACTTCCTGGCGCCAGGGGGCGGGGCTAAGGTGAAAACCGGAAATGGTCATATAGGTGTGTTCAGCATCTGACCGGCATCATACGTAGCAATTTTGGTGCAGATATCTGGTTTTATGCCAGAGTTATATCCGTTTCGTTTTTCATGGCGAGAAGGTCATCTTTGAGGCTCCGCCCCCACCACACGCTTACAGATTTCTGAATGCAGAGCACAACTAGAAATCTCACATGCCTTCTGAACACAAAAAGACCATCGGGGTGACCGTACGATTTGCGGTTTGTGAGGAGTTAACGCAAATGCGACGTGAGTGAAACGCCAAAATGGCGACTTTGACCCAAAATGGCCGACTTCCTGTACACTTGGCACCACGACGTTAAGAGGCTTTTTTGTCCGCCCCGACATGTAGAACAAGTGTACCGAATTTCGTAAAGATCGGTAATATGCAGTTCTGGGGACCTTGCAAAAGGTGGCGCTAGAGCTCAGTTTTGCCCGAGCGGTCACGAAAACGCAAAATTCTGAAATTTTTCGATTTTAAATGGGGGGGTAGCCAAAATTTGGTGACTTTTTGAGCATGTTCAGGCCCCCAAAAATGCAAATCATTTGACAGGAGAAAAATAATAACGAAGAATAAACGCTTGCATTACAATAGGCCTTCGCACCGCCTTCGGTGCTCGGGCCTAATAATAGCGAAGAATAAACGCTTGCATTACAATAGGCCTTCGCACCGCCTTCGGTGCTCGGGCCTAATAATACGGAATAAACGCTTGCATTACAATAGGCCTTCGCACCGCCTTCGGTGCTCGGGCCTAATAATAATAATAAACGCGAGAGTTTCAATAGGCCTTCGCACCGCCTTCGGTGCTCGGGCCTAAAAAGGAACATTTACTCTGCTGACGATCGATGCGAAACACAATCAGGATGAACATAAATATCTGATGTTGTTCTTCATCATGTTTCTCTTCTTCCTCAGCAGGTCTCAGAGTTCTACTGCTGGTGGACCCTCTTTCCTGTCCTCTCCACCCCCAACCAGTCCAGGAACATACTGGTTCTGGTTCTGATGGAGGTTTTCTTTCTGGTTCTGGTCCTGGTGGAGGTTTTCCTTCCTGGTTCTGGTCCTGATGGAGGTTTTCCTTCCTAGTTTTTGGTCTTGATGGAGGTTTTCCTTCCTGGTTCTGGTCCTGATGGAGGTTTTCCGTTCTGGTTCTGGTCCTGGTGGAGGTTTTTTTCCTGGTTCTGGTCCTGATGGAGGTTTTCCGTTCTGGTTCTGGTCCTGGTGGAGGTTTTTTTTTCCTGGTTCTGGTCCTGATGGAGGTTTTCCTTCCTGGTTCTGGTCCTGATGGAGGTTTTCTTTCCTGGTTCTGGTCCTGATGGAGGTTTTCCTTCCTGGTTCTGGTCCTGGTGGAGGTTTTCCATTCTGGCTCTGGTCCTGGTGGAGGTTCTTTTTCTGGTTCTGGTCCTGGTGGAGGTTTTACTCCTGGTTCTGGTCCTGATGCAGGTTTTCTTTCTGGTTCTGGTCCTGATGGAGGTTTTCCTTCCTGGTTCTGGTCCTGGTGGAGGTTTTCTTTCTGGTTCTGGTCCTGGTGGAGGTTTTCCTTCCTGGTTCTGGTCCTGGTGGAGGTTTTCTTCCTGGTTCTGGTCCTGGTGGAGGTTTCCTTCCTGGTTCTGGTCCTGGTGGAGGTTTTCCTTCCTGGTTCTGGTCCTGGTGGAGGTTTTCTTTCCTGGTTCTGGTCCTGGTGGAGGTTTTCCTTCCTGGTTCTGGTCCTGGTGGAGGTTTTCCTTCCTGGTTCTGGTCCTGGTGGAGGTTTCCTTCCTGGTTCTGGTACTGGTGGAGGTTTTCTTCCTGGTTTTGGTCCTGGTGGAGGTTTTCCTTCCTGGTTCTGGTCCTGGCGGAGGTCTTCATTCCTGGTTCTGGTCCTGGTGGAGGTTTTCATCCTGGTTCTGGTCCTGATGGAGGTTTTCTTCCTGGTTCTGGTCCTGGTGGAGGTCTTCATTCCTGGTTCTGGTCCTGGTGGAGGTTTTCATCCTGGTTCTGGTCCTGATGGAGGTTTTCTCCCTGGTTCTGGTCCTGGTGGAGGTTTCCTTCCTGGTTCTGGTTCTGGTGGAGGTTCTCTTCCTGGTTCTGGTCCTGGTGGAGGTTTTCTTTCCTGGTTCTGGTCCTGGTGGAGGTTGGCTGTGGGCATCATTGGGTGTGAGTACAGAGTGGGAAGGCTGTAACATGGGTTTCTCAAATCGGTCCTACGAGGTTTTTCATGTCTTCCTGCTCTAACACACCTGACTCAAACTAAATAGATCAAATAGCCAATCAAACTCTGCACAATGACTCATTAACTTGTGTTGCAGCACAGAGACACTGAAAACCTGCTGGATTGTGGCCCTCATAGGACTGAATTGAATAATCCTGGTGTAAAGGGAAACATTCAAGTGGACCAGTATCAGGACAAAATAAAAAACAAAATAATAGAACCGAAAATGGAAAATGTTCCTGAAAGTCAGTGAAAAACAAACAAACATAAACAGGAGACGATGTTCGTCTTTGACCTGCAGCTGCAGGAGAGGAGATTTTCCTCCAGACACATCAACATAAACCAGCTAACCAGAATAAAAGCAGGTTACAGCGAAGCTGAAGAGAAGCCGTGGTGGACTGAAGATGGTTGGATAGACGCGTCTGAATCTGATTGGACAAGGAAATGATGCGGGAACTTTGGTTCTGGTCCAGTGAAACAGAAAGATGGTTATAAATTTAATCAGATTTCCTCCATCACCGATGATCCGGGGTTGATGTTGGGAAAGAACCAGGACAGATGGACAGTTTGGACTCTCAGATTTCCACCAATTAGATTTGATGTAACATCCTTCAGTATGTACAGTTGTATTCATTCATACAGTATCACATGATCACACACTTTTATTTTGAGGTCAAAACTGAATCATTCTTCATGTCACCTGCTGTAGAAAAGAAAAAAAAAGAAAATGGGATTCTGCAGACAAACTCAGATGCAGCCTCTCAGCTCCCCGTTTGCAAAACCACATTTGATATTTTCTGTAAATAAATTTCCTCTTTTATTCTGTACTCATCAGGATTTTGATTCTTTATTTTCTACAACGCATCAGCAGATATGTACGATAATAATTACAAGTTTATGAAACATCTTTTTATCAGCAGATTTAATGTCCCAGAAGAATATTTACGATCTGATTAAAGATAAAGAGATGTTCAACTACGTCTGTCTGCAATAATTACATTTAATCTGAGAAAAGCAGACTCATGATGTCAGAATTATCATTTCTCTTCACTTTAACTCAAAAGCAGTACTTCCTGACCATAACCGAAGTACCGCTGTTACTTAAAGCACAACCCGCAGCCTGGATGTGAAACTGTGGTCTTCTGCTGCGGTCGCATGTGAGCACTTCCTGTTGACATATTTCCATGTTAGTATGATGATTATTCTGGAAGACGTCTACAGCAGCATCGTGTTGTTTTCCCGCTGCAAATTTAGGTATCAATCCAATCAGTGAAGTGCTGACACCGATATCGATACCAATACTTTTTGCTTGAACAGGGTTCCCACTCTTTTCTTGAAGTTATTTTCCAGGACTTTTCCAGCTGCTACAGTACGAGTCAAGTTATCACAACATAGACTAATCAATTCCACCCCGAGCTTTAAAGAAGTGTTCTACAATTTTTGCTTATATTTTGTGCAGCGACGAAGCGGCAACAAAGCAGAGATGAAGCAGACAAGAAGCAGAGATGAAGCAGAGATGAAGCAGAGACGAAGCAGACAAGAAGCAGAGATGAAGCAGACAAGAAGCAGAGATGAAGCAGACAAGAAGCAGAGACGAAGCAGCCACAAAGCAGAGACGAAGCAGAGACGAAGCAGCCACGAAGCAGAGACGAAGCAGCCACGAAGCAGAGACGAAGCAGCCACGAAGCAGAGACGAAGCAGACAAGAAGCAGAGACGAAGCAGCCACGAAGCAGAGACGAAGCAGAGACGAAGCAGCCACGAAGCAGAGACGAAGCAGAGATGAAGCAGCCACGAAGCAGAGATGAAGCAGCCACGAAGCAGAGACGAAGCAGAGACGAAGCAGCCACGAAGCAGAGACGAAGCAGAGATGAAGCAGCCACGAAGCAGAGACGAAGCAGAGACGAAGCAGCCACGAAGCAGCCAAGAAGCAGAGATGAAGCAGACAAGAAGCAGACAAGAAGCAGTGGGAGGAAAAATAATTTTCCAGGACAACTTAAGGTTTTCCAGGACATTTTACTCTTTTTCTCATTTGCTGTTGCCGTTTTGTGTGTGCTATGATGATTTTGTCGTTTGCCATACTGCAATGTGAAACACTTTGAAAGCTCCGGGTAGCCAAAAATACGTTGTTACACAAAAACTCAATTTACTTATTTTCTAAATCCCCCGCAACAAAAAGTGCAAATGAATTCATTCAGTCGATTTTTGGCCCAGGCCTACTGATAGGATCATATGAAAATTGTAGCGTATTTACAGAACCAGTAAAAAGTTTGGACACTTCCTCATTTAATTTAATAGAAATACAGTTCATGTCCAAACTTTTGACTGCTAGATTGTGTGTTAATTTATGTCAAGAAACAATCCAAGAAAAGATGACCAGACAGAAAGGCGGACAAGGCACCGGAAGGTATGGTGGCAATTTGAGAGGAAAAACAAAGCTTAAAGACAATAAACAATTAGACAATTATGAAATTAGTCATAGACTATTTTGATAGTCGACGATTAGTCGATGAATCGAATAATCGTGGCAGCATAGTGTTAATGTTCAGTGGTTGAATCTGCTGTTGCTAGGCAAGGAACTGGAGCACTATGGGAAATTCTGAAGGCTAGACTGCAGTTTCACCAAGGTTTGGCTGCTTTTACACGGCTTACGACTCATCTGCATGTTGTCTAAACAGGAAATTATTATCACAATTATCACTCAACTCTGCGATTAGGAAAGTAAAGAAGACAAACAGCCAAAAATTTTCGATATGCTGTTATGGAACGATACTGGGTGTCGATACTGTTGTTATTTGGCTCAATCTGCCCGGCCCTATCAGGTCATTGATTGGCCGTCATTTCTGATTCGCTCCTGTTCGGAGCTTCTACCTGCCTATTCCTGAGAGACTGGAACGCGTCCCGGAAGTTCTGCGAACCGAACAAGTACAACAGAGGATCCAGGCAGCAGTTGATTCCTGCGAGAATCCAGGTGGCGTAATACGCCGTCTCCACCTGCTGCAGAGCGCGGCAGTGCAGCGGGTAGTACTTCTTCATGATGACTCCCACGGTTCGCACCACGTTCATGGGCAGGAAGCACACGCCGAAGATCAGCAGGCACACGCCCACCATCCTCTGAGACTTCACCCTGACCTTTAGACCTTTGGCGGTGCTGATGTTGAGGCGCGTTAGCGTGCTCGCCAAACGGCCGTAGCAAGCCGCAGACACGCAGAAAGGAAGCAGGAATCCGAAGATGAAGCGGATGAAGTTGATGATGAAGTAAGAATCTGTCAGGCCTGTCTGATGGATGGTGAGGCACTGGCCGCTACTCCCCTCGGTGCTGGAGGGAAGCATCAAAGCGTGGATCAGGGCCTGGACCAGCAGCACGAACCAGACTCCTGCACACAGCTTCCGTACGAAAGGCTTCCGCTTGATGCAGGAGCTCCGGTTGAAGTGCACCACGGCGGCGTAGCGATGGATGCTGATGAGGGTCAGGAATATGGTGCTGCCGTAGAAGTGCGAGCTCAGCAGGGCGATCTTCACCTGACACAGAAAACGGCCGAAGGGCCAGTTGTTCCCCATGGCGAAGTACACGGCGATCATGGGAGTGACGGGGGTGATGATGCTGTCGTTCACGGCCAGGTTGAACTGCAGCGTGGTTCCGGAGGTCCAGCAGGGGAACCGGCAGCAGAACACCCACAAGCTGAACATGTTGAGAAGGAAGCCCACGAAGACGACCAGACACATGAGGACGGCGATGGCAACGTGCTGGTCCTCCGCCAGGCAAGGCCCCGAGGCGTTGCTGCTGTTCAGGGTTGGAGGGGAAACCAGCTCCATCTTCTCCAGCAGCTCCTGATTCCTCACCTGTGAGGAGAGAGAAGGATGGTGCTTCAGGACAAGGACGAAGGTTCGACGCAAAAACTATGCTCTTCACTTTACCCGAGTGTCTGAGACACATCTGCAGATCTGATGGTACAGTTACTAAGCAAATCATTGACCTTTGACCTCAGGTGGCCTGGTACCAAGTACACTTAGAAACCACCTGATGCTCTAACATGGTGCTTGTTATGGACCATTCGTCAACAGCAAACATGTCCAGCAGCATGCTGCGTAGATTCAGATCTGAGAGTCCAGGGGTGGGCAACTCCAGTCCTGGAAGTCTGGTATCCTGCAGGTTTTAGGATTTTCCCTGTTGCAGCACACCTGGCTCGGATCAATGGGTAACTAGCACAAGTACTAGTGACTGCACAAGTCTGTTAATTACCCCGGACGTCCCGGGGCTCAGAAACAGCACTATGTAAGATTCCCCCCCCCCCCCCCCCATCCGGGACGCGACCGTGACGTTGCAGCCAACTATTGGTTGCAGCACCGCGTCACTCACTAGCAACCGGATGTAAACCAGGGATCAACATCGCGGGTGTTTTGAATGCGCATCATGTCGAATTCGGTAAAGAAACGCAAGGAAACATCACCGGAGGAAGAGAAGGAAAAGAGAAGAGAGGAAAGGACAGAACAAGAGTCAAGATAAGACTGTCTTTTACTGGCTGGAGTGAGCTCACAGTACAGGTAGGAACAAGATGGATGCTAGTTTAGCCGCCGATAGGTAAGGGGGCGCACTGAGAAAACTGCTGAAAGTTCCGTTGTGTGTCTTTGAAGGGACTTGAGGCAGGAATTTGAAAAAAACCAAACATGAATGTCCATTTTTTTCATACTAATGGGTGATGAAGCGCTAAATACCAAAAATAACGTTTCCACCTACGTTTCCCTTCATTGCCTGGAACAGGCTGTGTGCTGCATAAAGCTGCGATTCGGTGTCCGAATTTCCCGCGCTGCCCTGCAGACATGACGTCAAATGACGCTACATCCGCAGTTTTGATCCAGGAAAAAGACGGTCGCGTTAAATTCAAACACTGTAAGCCATAGTTACGGATTCTTCTGCCATCAGCAAACGATCCAGATCAACTGAAAGACACTAAAAAGTGGAACTACGAAGAAAAAGAGTGAGGATTTTCTAAACAACATTATAGCTTCAGTTTGTGCTCCGTGACGGCTTGGCTCGTGGCTGCAGGTACCTGAAGCGCCAGTCGCGAGTTTCATTAAGATTTCTTAATCTTGCCTCAAGTCCCTTTAACTCTAAGGCTTGAAAATGATCAGAAATGTTGTAAATAAGGAGGAAAAAGTGGGTTTTAGTGGATCTGGTTCACCGCGGGAACAAGGCAGCGACATGCTGGAAACAGCTTCTAAGTTCTCTCTGGATGATCAGTCTCAGACTTTCACACACGTGGAGATGAAACTGTAAAGTAAAACATTTAAAACATTGAGATTTATCTTGCCTGGCTGGGGGGGGGGCTCTCTGGGGGCTCTCACCCTTAAACCTCTCATCCTAGAATCACCTCTGGACTGCATTACAGGTAACTACAGGTGTGCCATCTTCTTCTATGGTGCTTGGAAGGCATTATTCATTGCAAACGGAGCTCTAGCTCCTATCAAACAAAGCTGCTACCGCTTTAAAGGTTTATGCAAGTTGTTTGTCCATTCAGAGTCACCGTAGTAAACATGGCGGGGGCTGCAGAAATGCTTCATTCTCAGAGAATGAAAACATAACAGTTACTTCAGTAAAATGAGTAGATATCAATAGAAACTCAGTTTTTAGTAACATTACATCTTTCTGGCATTGACCTTTAATTTAGCTGCACGCTGAAGGAACTGAGAAAGGGAAGTTCGACCTTACACATCTATAAACAGATACACCTCATTTAAACTGTGCAGCGTTTCCTGAAATTTAACCCTGACGGGACGATGTGGCAACAACCTGAAAGTTACGGCGCCGCTGCTCACGCTCTGCCTGAATGTTCCTGATGTCATAGATGCAACCAGGTGCTGAAACATTCCTCAGAAATGTTGCTCCATATTGACATGACAGCGTCACACAGCTGCTGCAGATTCATGGTGAAAATCTCCCGTTCCCGTTCTCTGGAAACCCTCCAGACGGATGTGTGGGAATATCAGCAGCTTCGGAGACATGCAACGAACAACCTGTGGCAGAAAGATCCGAGTCGACCCACCGTTGTGTTTAAGCTGCGCATGTTGGTGGTTCATTTATTTTATAACAGTTACGTCATGCATGACCACCTTCAGCTGGAATAGAGCGGATGGAGGAACCAACTTTTAACCGCATTAACTAAATAAATGATTTAAAACAATGTTGGGGTTCGCTCCATTTACCCACCAACGAACGGATTTGATCCAGAGCCTTAATGTGCTCGGATCAGTCTTTTATTCATTCATTCAATCATTCATTTTCTGTGCTGCTTATCTAGTTCAGGGTTGCTGGAGTCTATCCCAGTTATTATCAGGCGAGAGGCAGGAACACCTGGACAGGTCGCCCGTCTGTCGCAGGGACAAAACAGAGAGACAGACAATCATTCACACTCACATTCGTACCTACAGGGACAAGATAGAATGACTAATTAACCTAACATCATGTCTTTGGACGGTGGGAGGAACCCGGAGAACCCGGAGAGAACCCACGCATACACGGGAGAACATGCAAACTCCACACAGAAAGGCCACTGTTGGAATTGTTCAAACCCCCTCCCAGTCGGGACTTGAACTAGCAACCTTCTTTTATTTAGAACAAATATTATTATTGTACTTCACTAATCCTGACTGGAAAGTTTCTTCTCTGCATTTAACCCATCCCAGTTACACCAGTAGCAGTGGGCTGCCAGGCCAGATGCCAGGTCCCGGGAAGCAGTCGGGGTCAAAGGTCGCGCCACAGTAGTTCAACTCAGTCGTCGGCCCCGGGACTTGATCTGAAGTCCTGCAGACCCGACCCCACCTCTGTAACCACGACTACCACTGCCTGTGATCCACTGCATTTTTCACCTCCAGTAACGCCGTGGGACCAGATGGGGGCGTGGTTTAGCAGGGTGGCAATGTCGTGGGGTTTGGCGCGGCAAACCCCGAGTCCCCGACACGGCACTCAGATGAACCACCATGGGCCCCTGAGCAAGGTCTTTAACCCCCCCCCAACCGCCCCCTAGAAGCTGCAATTGGCAGCCCACTGCCTTCAGGTTTAAGCTAGGAGATGGGTTAAATGTGGAGAATGAATTTCCTAATTGTGATTAATAATGTTTATATTATTATTATGAGTAAGGCTGTCAGTTTAACAGATTAATTAGATTGATTAATTACACTGCAAATTAATGCGTTATAGAAAATAATCGTGATTAATTCAGAGTGACAATTCAATGCACGAGCATTTTAAATTTGGCCCACTGAATGACCCGAGCAGTGGGTGGCGGTAATGCACCTGAAGCTGTTTGCCAACCGCCAATAAGCACAAGAAGAAGAAGAAGAAGAAGAATTAAAGGAAGACGGTGTCCATGGCTGTGTCCCAAACCGTGCACTTGAGCACTTCAAACACTATTTTTGAGTGTGTAGTGCACACATGGTGTCATTTAAGCGACAATTTCAGTGCACGGAAAGTACCAGGATGTTCCCTAATCACGCCCAAAAATGCAGTGCAGAATGAAGCACACTACTCGCACTAAATGGACGCCATCTTGTGAACGTGGAGGAAGAGGCGGGACTTTCAAACTGCTTTCAGAGCTGAATAATGGCGATGAATGACGCGGTGGCGACCCCTGCTGCATCGGAGGCGGTATTGTACTTGATTTAAGTAACGTTTATGAAATGATTTAGACATAATCACTAATGTATATTGTGGCTACGAAGCTGTTCACTCCCTGATGACAGTTATGATCTGGTCGTGTGTTTGAGGCCGCGGTTATACCGGTTCAGTAGAGTTAGCTCATGTTAGCAGGTAATGCTAGTCCATCACTTCCTGTAAGTGCAGTGCTCTGTTTGGGTCAGCATTTAGCGACAATCGTGTGCACTACAAACAAAGTACACAGTGCGCACTATGCCCTGAATTCCAGTGCACTCAGGAAAGTGCGTGGATTGAGACACGACCCATGAGTCTCTGTCCAGAACTTCATAGGTTGTGTTGGATCAGGGTTGCATGGAGAACTTAAAGGATTGCAGCCCTTGAGGACCATTGTTCCCCACGACTGCTTCAGCAGATATGAGATTAAAATGCAATTATTTAATTAATTACAAATCCTGTAATTAACTGGATAATTTTTTATAATGTCTGACAGCCCTAGTTATTATTAGAGATGTAGTACCTCTGTCTCAGTAGAGGTGGAACCTACTCTCTCTTCTTAAGGAGTTTAGCACAGCTGTAGTGCTGATGCAATAAAATGTCATCAATTCAATGATCAACGGACCAAAAGAATCAATCCACATTAGAAATTTTGATCATCATGGATCCAGGAATCCAGTTAGAATATGAGGAATTATTCCCAATATTCCCAAAATGTTGCAATCTGAGAGGGAAAATGTGGATTCCAAACTCCGATCAATAACCAGGTTGGTTTGAGGTTTATTTTATATCCTGATTTAGAAATTTGTGCTTTCAGGTTTCTCTCTGAGTCTGTTTCTGCTCAAACTCAGATTATTTTTCAGTTAGTTTATTATTTCATGTATGTATGAATCATACTGGGACTAAACCTGTGATTTACAGTCCCGGCAGCCTCTCGTCTTTTCTCATCTCAATAATGTCCTTTTCTGGTCACTGATAAAGTTTCCCTCCCAAGTTTTACAAATTATTACTCATTATAAATATTCTGGCACAGTAACAATCATCAGTCCGACTCACGCTTGGCTGAACTGTGAAGTTTTGTGTCCATGTTCCCCTTCTGAAAACAGCAGTTGAACAGTTACACCCATCAACAGCAGGAAGGAGATGAGGTCTCATAGAAAGTGTTGCACATGCCGGTTAGTTCATGTTTTACATTATGTAGACATCTCTGTGTGCGGATCTTAAAGCAACACACTTTATAAACCGTTAAACTGGTCTTTGGCATCATTTTACTCTAAAAGACAATTCAAGCCAGAAAAAGAAAATCTACTTTGCTGATGATTTAATCAAATTATTGTAAAAAGATCTGCATCTACGGTTGTGTGAAAAAGTGTTTGCCTCTTTCCCGATTTTTTTTTTTTTGCATGTTTGTCACATGTTTCAGATCATCAAACAAATTTAAATGTGAGACAAAGATAACACAAGTAAACAGAAAATGCAGTTTTTAAATGAAGGTTTTTATTAGTAAGGGGTAAAAATCCAAACCTCCATGTCCCTGTGTGAAAAAGTGATCTTCCCCTAAACCTAATAACTGGTTGTTCCACCTTAGCAGCAACAACTGCATCAAGCGTTTGTGATAACTGGCAGTGAGTCTTCTTCAGCGCTGTGGAGGAATTTTGTTCCACTCATCTTTGCAGAATTGTTGTAATTCAGCCACATTGGAGGCTTTTCCAGCATGAACCGCCTTTTTAAGCTCATGCCACAGCATCTCAATGGGATTCAGGTGGGGGCTTTGACTAGGCCACTCCAAAGTCTTCATGTTGTTGTTCTTAAGCCATTCAGAGGTGGACTTGCTGGTGTGTTCTGGATCATTGTTCTGCTGCAGAACCCAAGTGCGCTTCAGCTTGAGGTCACCAACAGATGGCCGGACGTTCTCCTTCAGGATTTTTTGGTAGAAGCAGAATTCATGGTTCCATTTACCACAGCAAGTCTTCCAGGTCCTGAAGCAGCAAAACAGCCCCAGACCATCACACTACCACCACCATGTTTTCCTGTTGCTATGATGTTCCTTTTCTGAAATGCCGTGTTACTTTTACGCCAGATGTAATGGGACCTCCACCTTCCAGAAAGTTCCACTTTTGTCTCGTCAGTCCACAGAGTATTTTCCCAAAAGTCTTGGGGATCATCAAGATGCTTTCTGGCTAAACTGAGACGAGCCTTTATGTTCTTTTTGCTCAGCAGTGGTTTTGGTCTTGGAACTCTGCCATGCAGCCATTTTTGCCCCCCAGTCTCTTTCTGATGGGGGGTCATGAACACTGACCTTCATTGAGGCAAGTGAGGCCTGCAGTTCTTGGATGTTGTTCTGGGGTCTTTTGTGACCTCTTGGATGAGTCGTCGCTGTGCTCTTGGGGTCATTTTGGTCGGCCGGCCCCTCCTGGGAAGGTTCACCACTGTTCCATGTTTTCACCATTTGTGGATAATGGTTCTCACTGTGGTTCTCTGGAGTCCCAAAGCTTTAGAAATGGCTTTGGAACCTTTTCCAGACTGATAGATCTCAATGACTTTGTGTCTCATTTGTTCCTGAATTTCTTTGGATGGCAGCATGATGTCTAGCTTTGGAGGATCTTTTGGTCTACTTCACTTTGTCAGGCAGGTCCTATTTAAGGGATTTCTTGATGGAGAACAGGTGTGGCAGTAATCAGGCCTGGGTGTGACTAGAAAATTGAACTCAGCTTTCCAAAGATGATAAACCACAGTTAATTTATGTTTATAACAGGGGGGGGCAATCACTTTTTCACACAGGGCCATGGAGGTTTGGATTTTTTTCCTCCCTTAATAATAAAAATCTTCATTTAAAAACTGCATTTTTTGTTTACTTGTGTCATCTTTTTCTAATATTTAAATTTGTTTGATGATCTGAAACATGTAAATGTGACAAACATGCAAAAAAATAAATCAGCCGTATGTTGGCTCTCCAGTCTTCACCTTCTCTTTTCATGGCAGGAAAGCATTTCCTGGTTCTCGCACTGGTGAGGAACTGAGAAACACGCATCATCCCACTTCTGATCTTCTATGGATTGTAAATGCAGTTCAGGTGAAAACAGAGCAAAGACTTATCAAACCCCTAAATCCCACCAGTAAAAACCTGCATGAACCAGAGCAGCCCGGACGGAGGAGGACCTCCACCTCCACGCTGCCTTGAACTTCTGGTTGGAAAACTATATTTCTTCCACATGGTTTAAACGTGGAAACATGCAGCAGCTCTTCTCTAAATGAGCTTCCTTATTCTGTGAATCTCATCGCGTTTCCCCGACACCACCCTGCATCTGCACCTCACAGTCACTGAACCCGACTTCCATCTGGTGATGCAAGTTCAACTCTGAAGTCATCTTTGCTGTTTTTCCTCTTTGGACCATAAATGAGTGAAATAATCAGCTACATATGGATGCATAAAACTATCTACTTTACCTTTAGTTCACACTTGTTCCTGACAGACGATAACAGTCATTTACAATAACATTTATTTCACATTTTATGAAATAACTTAAACAGTCACCGACCTCCATGGGGGTCAAATGAACATCAAACTGAATAAAGATATTAAGAGAAATTAACAGTTTAACTACATCATTAACTCATTTACTCAAACACTGAATATCAGAGATAAGAAAGCCCGTCATCGCATCTACATCAGCGATTTCCCTGCAGCAGATGGCATCTTACCAGAGCTGAAGCAGTCCTCCGTATGCTGAACCACATCAAATGCACCACCTCTTTCTTTCACACCGCCTGCAGAAGCGCTGCTGGCTGGGGAAGTTACCCCGCTAGGTCTTAAAGATTACCTTTTTTTTATTTTTCCTGTTGTGGGCAAGTGTTTCTCATAAACCGACTGTGAGAAAAAACAAGGGCGATGTGTGCAGGAGCAGATAGCTGCCTGCTCCAAGACAAAACAATTAGCATATGCAAATAACTGTTTATTTACAAGTTCTTGCAGATACAGATCAAATATAACACAGATAACCCAGAGACATATGAAAATATTGTATATCTGGACAAAATGCAAGAACAAAAACTCTAGAAAAGACAGCTTCCTTTTTAACACCCTCAGAAGCTAAACGTGAAAAAGGAAACTGGTACAACAAGCACGGAAACGTGAAACGTCCCGTCTCGGCGCTTCAGAGCGGCGTGGTCGGCGTGGAAGACGAGGTGGTGGTGGTGGCAGTGGTAGGAACGGTTACTGGATGCAGCCCCAGATCCAGGGATGGGGTCTCGTCCGGGGGTGGAGGGCTCTTCTTCTGCGCCTCCAGCTTCTCCGTCAGCTGGGTGTAGAGCTCCTTCAGCGGCTCGCTGCTCTGTGGTCGCACACAAATGCATCACTTCAACCATCAACGTGGAGAATGATCTGCTTCACATATTCAACCTTTACCCGATTTAACTCTTAAAACCCTAAACCAACTTCTCCTATTTTTATATAAAACTATAGAAGCTGAGCCTTTGAAGGGTTTTGGTTGGCCACCGTTCAGGCAAACCAAAACCAGAAAACATAATTTATTGCAAACAGAACACGTTTTCCTCATTTCCAGTTATTTCTGCTACTATTTACCTTCTATCATCACAAACCAACTCCACCTCAGCTGCAGCAGAAAGCTCTTCTTTCTTTATTTTACATCTGAGCAGACAGAAATGACCTGTGGAGTTCCCCAGGGCTCTATCCTGGGGCCTCTTCTGTTTAACATCTACATGCTCCCACTGGCCCAGGTTATAAAGAACAACAATATTAGTTACCATAGCTACGCAGATGACACACAGCTATATATTACAGTATCACCAGGAGACCGGGGCCCTGTACAGGCTCTTGGTAAATGTATTGATGAGATTAATGACTGGATGTGCCTCAACTTTCTTCAGCTGAACAAAAACAAAACTGAGGTGATTGTTTTTGGAGCCAAAGAGAAACGACAGCAGGTTGTCACAGAACTTCAGTCCATCCACATAAAAACCACCAATCAGACCAGAAATCTGGGTGCAGTGATGGACTCAGACCTAAACTTTGAAAACACATCAAAGCGATCACTAAATCAGCCGACTATCACCTGAAGAACATCTCAAGGATCAAAGATCTGATGTCTCAGGAAAATCTGGAAAAACTAGTCCATCATCATCTTCAGTCGGCTTGACTACTGTAACAGCGTCTTTACTGGTCTACCTAAAAAAACAGTTAAACAGCTGCAGCTCATTCAGAACTCTGCTGCCCGAGTTCTCACAAAGACCAGAAAAGTGGACCACATCAGTCCAGTTCTGAGGTCTTTACACTGGCTGCCGGTCCATCAGAGAATAGACTTTAAAGTTCTGCTGCTGGTCTATAAAGCTCTGAATGGTTTAGGCCCAAAATACATCAGTGACCTCTTGACCCAGTATGAACCTACTGGACCCCTCAGGTCATCTGGATCCGGTCTTTTTCTCTTTCCCAGTAGGAACCAGACCTGGATCCGGCCTTTTATCAGTTCCCAGAGTCAGAACCAGACATGGAGAAGCTGTGTTCAGCTTCTATGCTCCACATGTCTGGAACAAACTCCCAGAAAGTCTCAGATCAGCTGAAACACTTAGTTTATTTAAATCCAGGTTAAAGACCCACCTGTTCTCAGCTGCATTTACAGAGATTTTACTCAAAAGTTAAAATCCACACGTCTCTATGTTCTCTCTTAAATGTTTTTAATTTCCTGTTTTTAATTTTTTTTCCTTTTGCACCCCGCTGTAATGCTTATATTTATCTAAAGCACTTTGAATTGTCCTGTACATGAAATGTGCTGTACAAAGAAACTTGCCTAAGCAAAGGTCTCCTAGCAACATAGTAGAGTTTTGTGAAATGTCTTTGTGAGAAATCCTGTTGATCCCGAAGCATCTGCTGGACCTTGAAACAACATCCTACCTGTTTTGGAGGTTCAAGAGTTTTCATCAACGTTTCCATGTATGATGGCAGCACTTTGTGGTGGAGATGCAGCAGCATGCGGAGGGTGTGTCTGTGGACGTTTTCTTTACTGGAAAACATTCAGACGAACAGAAAAAAACTGTCAACAAACATGAGTTAACCCTCACAGCTCCCTCAGCTTTCTGAAGGGGGGTGAACAACCTTTTATGTTATTTTTTTCTACTAATGCAAACAGCATAAACTTGGTGCAGGTGTGTATTCTGGTCTGACTCATGATCTTCTAGAAGATGGGGGTGTAACTCTTTCTCTAAGGTCTCTAACTAAAATCCTCCTCATTTCCTCCTTAGAGCCAATCCGTGCCACATTGACTTGCATTGAAAAGGACCTTTCTAGAATCAAATGTTATTCCAGAATAAATGTTTAGGAGAACATTTTTCTCCTCACACACTTGCTCTACACTTCAATGATGTAGTTTGAACTGTTTTCCATGACATCAGACCATTTACTCAGAAGGAGCCCCCCCGCTTTTTATCTTAGTGATGAAACCAGAGACTTCAATGTTATTTCAGCCAATCAGAGTCCTTCAAACACTCAGAAATGCGAACATCCAATAAGGAAACAATCTTTGTTCTTCTTCATGTTATTTGGAAGCCACATTTTTATTTTGTGTTGTGTTTTCCGCATTTGATCAGTCAGACACATCAATTATTACCAGTCTTTTCGGTTTAGTCCCTCTCTTACCCATCCAGTCAAACTGATTTTCCCACATTTTTTCTTTTATCTAAACAACTTCTCATACTTTATTCAAATCTATCTAGCGCTCTTTACCAATAATTTTTAATTAAATTTTTTTTTATCCATTTATTTTTTATTTATTTATACTTTCCCACGTGACCCACAACCAGTCAACATGTCTAAAAGGGGAGAAATAAGAAAAACATCAAACTACCCCTTCTCCCACAATCACTATTCATTCAATTGCCTCAACATTATCCCATTCTCATAATATTACACACACAAACACCAAAATAAATTCCATAGGAGACACACATAAAGAAATTTTCATATAGTCAACACAAATTATCTCCAATATAACAAATAACTTATCATTTAAATATACCTTCCAAGAATTACAAACGTAAAATCACCACCCAGCAACACACAGCAGTAGCTGCTTCTAGTGGAGCAAAACACGATCACAACAGAAAAAATGCGTCATCTTTTGCACCATTGGCCATAAAAGCAGCTTTCAAAAGGAGCAAAGGTTTGCTTGGGTTGGAGTCATACTGGCTTTAGGGAAGCGTTTATTTTGGTTTGTTTGGTTTTTTTGCTAAGTACAGTCCTCAAAATTATTTATACCCTCCATCTAAGAAGGAAAAAAATCATCTGTCAGTGAAATAAGTTTGAATTGACGAGACTAATAATAAATAAAAATTCCATGAAAATCATGACTGATTTTTACGTAAGAGGATTAGGGCCACTGGGAGAAAAAATTCTGAGAAAAAAGTCCGAATTCTGACTTTTCCCACAACATTTAAGAAAAAAATTTTATTTCAGGATTTTTTTTTATTTCTGAAAAAGTCAGAAATCTGACTTTTTAGAAATTAAAAAAAAAATTTAATTTTTTTTTTCAGATCCCAACCTCTTCCTAATTTTGAATTTTGGTTCAACAGAAAATTAAAACAAACTAATAAAAAATAAAACAAATAAACAAGTATGTTGGTTCTCCAAATTAAAATTTTATTGAGCAACACTTTAGCCAATCACTGCAACCAGGTGTTTTCTGTAACGTCCAATCAGCGTCTCACCTCTGACAGGTATGTTGGTCCATGTTCATGGGTAAGATGCTCTAATGTGTCCCGCAGTTTTGTTTGTTTGCTTGTTTAAATTATTATTTTCAACTGCAATTAAAATGCAATATTTTATTTCACTAAATTATAATTTCATAAATTTTTATTCATTATTAGTTTCTTTAGTTTCTTTTATTTGAATTACAATTATAATTTAGCCTTTCCTTTAACTGAGGTAAATAATTTTAGCACTGTTTGTGCGACTCCAAGTTTGTAGAGCGCATAAATATTATTACTAGTACCACAAATACTCTGCTACTATGCACTGACAATCAAAAACTCACAAAGACAAAGTTTTATCAAAAAACAAAGCAACTATGTTAGCTTATCGGTATTGTTATTAAAGATGATGCACATTAGCAAAAGAAGACAGACACATCAAACTTAATAATTGCACATTTCAAGGTACCTTCAATATCCCCAAAGGTCAGTTTGTTTATTTTGTATTTGTACCCTTAAAACACTCAGAACTAGTATGTCATTGTATGCTAATAAAATGTTAAACTAAATTCTAGTTTCTAAATGTCATATAAATTATCTAAAAATAAAAAATAAATCAACATTATTTCTGCCATATGCCCAACCTCGCCACACTAAAACACCATTTTAAAAGCTAAAATCCTTATCAACTACAGTTTTCCATTTTATTTCAGTTTCTTTTGTGCAAACTACTATTCAAACTACTAACGTCAAACCACTAACGCAACCACTACGCAACCACTACGCAAACCGCTAACGTCAAACTACAACGTCAAACTACTAACGTCAAACCACTAACGTCAAACTACTAACGTCAGACCACTAACGTCAACCACTAACGTCAAACTACTAACGTCAAACCACTAACGCAACCACTAACGTCAAACTACTAACATCAAACCACTAACGCAACCTACCAACCACTAACGCAAACTACTAACATCAAACCACTCGCAACCACACGCAACCACTACGCACCCTCGCAAACCACTACGCAAACTACTACGTCAACCACCGCAAACTACTCGCGCCACTACGCAAACCACTCTCAAACTACTCGTCAAACCACTCGTCAAACTACCGTCAACCACTAACGTCAAACCACTACGTCAAACTACTAACGTCAAACCACTACGCCAAACTACACGCAACCACTACGCAACCCACGTCAAACTACACGCAACCCAACGCAAACTACTAACGCAACCACTACGCAAACTACTCGCAAACTACTAACGTCAACGACTAACGCAAACTACTAACGCAACCACTACGCAAACCACTAACGTCAAACCACTACTCAACACTAACGCAAACTACTAACGCAAACTACCAACGCAAACTACCAACGCAAACTACTACGCAAACTACTAACGTCACCACTAACGCAACTACTAACTCAAACTACTAACTCACCACTACGTCAACTACTAACGCAACCACAACGTCAACCACTCGCAAACCACTAACGCAAACTACTAACGCAAACTCCCAACGTCAAACTACTAACGTCAAACCACTAACGTCAACCACTAACGCAACCACTAACGCAAACCACTAATTCACCACTCGCAACCACTCGCAGACCACTACGCAACCACAACGCAACCACTTGTCAAACTACTAACTAAACTACTAACGCAAACCACTAACGTCAAACTACTAACGCCAACCACTAACGTCCACCACTCGCAAACCACTAACGCAAACTACTAACGTCAAACCACTACGCAAACTACAACGCCAACCCAACGCAACCACTAACGCAAACTACTAACGCAACCACTAACGCAAACTACTAACCAGACCACTAACGTCAACCACTAACGCAAACCACTAACGCAAACTACTAACGTCAAACTCCCAACGCAAACTACTAACGCAAACCACTCTCAGACCACTAACGCAAACTACTAACGCAACCACTAACGCAACCACTAACGCAAACCACTAATGTCAACCACTCGCAGACCACTCGCAGACCACTGCGTCAGACCACTCGCAACCCTGCGCAACCACAACGCAAACCACTAATGTCAAACTACTAACAAACTACTAACGTCAAACCACTAACGTCAAACTACTAACGTCAGACCACTAACGTCCGACCACTAACGTCAAACCACTAATGTCAAACCACTGACGTCAGACCACTGACGTCAGACCACTAACGTCAAACCACTAACGTCAAACCACTAATGTCAAACTACTAACTTAAACTACTAACGCAAACCACTAACGCCAAACTACTAACGTCAACCACTAACGTCCACCACTAACGCCAAACCACTAATGTCAAACTACTAACGTCAAACTACCAACGCCAAACTCCCAACGCCAAACTACTAACGTCAAACCACTAACGCCAGACCACTACGCAAACTACTAACGCAAACGACTAACGCCAAACTACTAACGCCAACCACTAACGCCAAACCACTAACGCCAAACACTAACGTCAAACTACTAACGTCAAACTACCAACGTCAAACTACCAACGCCAAACTACTAACGCCAAACTACACCAAACCACTAACGTCAAACTACTAACATCAAACTACTAACATCAAACTACTAACGTCAAACCACTAACGTCAAACCACTAACGTCAAACTACTAACGTCAAACTACTAACTTAAACTACTAACGTCAAACTCCTAACATCAAACTCCTAACATCAAACTCCTAACATCAAACTACTAACATCAAACTACTAACATCAAACTACTAACGCAAACCACTAACGCAAACTACTAACGCAAACACAACTCAAACACAACAAACACAACCAAACCCAACATCAAACCCAACATCAAACCCAACATCAAACACAACGTCAAACTACTAACGTCGAACTACTAAGATGAAATAAACCCACCTGGAGAAGGAGGTGAGAAGGAAAGCATCGAACACAACCGAACAAAACTCCTCTGATCCAAACTCGTCCGACAGCAGGGTGAGGTGTCCCGTCAGCAGGTGGAGGAAGATGTCACTGAAGGCCATGTCGTTGTAGGTCTCCACTGGGGAGGACAGGAGAGCTACGATGAGTCCATGGTTAGGAAGGAAGAAGACCTGGTTCTGAACAGTATTCGTATCGTTGTCGTTATCATTACTATTGTTTGTTTTATCAAAAAGCTTTTTCAACTTTGATATTATTTATTTACTGAAGGAAATTCTGCTCTACAACTTAATTATGTTTAATTTTGTAATCTGAAGGGACACCGGCCCCCAGTTTCATGATGTTTTCTAATTAGGAATTGACCATTCGCTAAGTCCCGCCCCCCATGGTTACAGTTGCGAAGTCTGGCAAACTTCCCGTTTTTAGCTCATTTCTACGTACATCAGCATGGATCCCTCAGTGATTCAGTGAACATATTCTGAAGGACATTGTGTTAAATTTCTGGAGTAATAGCCGGGAAATATCAGAGGTAGACAGAGAGGATGCATCTGAGGAATTCGTCATTTATCGACGGAGTAATATTGATGAAGAGGATGTTAAAATCGTGGCGAAAGGCTCAGCGTTCGTACAGAAAGACTCAGAAACTCCACGTCCTGATGATTCATGTCCAAAACAAATGCATGAAGAACAACAACGTTCTTGTATTGCAGAGTAAGCTAACAGATCGGTTTATTTTAAGCTAACTGTCATGTATGACTCCAGAAAGTTTCAGGTATCTGACGTGTTTTAGCCTGTTGCTGATGTTCCCCCTTCACCAGGATGTTCCCACATTAGGGGTTTGATCAATACATTTAATCTGATCATGATAGCAGATACTGGATCTGATCGGGAAGCAGATACGGATCTGATGGGGAAGCAGAACGGACGACAGGGCGACGGCGACGGAGCAGACGACGATGGGGAAGCAGATACTGGATCTGATGGGGAAGCAGATACTGGATCTGATGGGGAAGCAGATACTGGATCTGATGGGAAGCAGATACTGGATCTGATGGGGAAGCAGATACTGGATCTGATCGGGAAGCAGATACTGAATCTGATGGGGAAGCAGATACTGGATCTGATGGGGAAGCAGATACTGGATCTGATGGGGAAGCAGATACTGGATCTGATGGGGAAGCAGAACGAACGAGGGGCGCGGACGCGGAGCAGCGGCGGGGGGCGGCGGGCGCCGGCCGGCGGGGCCGCCGGCCCGGGCCGCGGGCCCGGCCCGGGCCGCGAACGCCGGCCGCGGCCGCGGCCGCGGCCGCGGGCCCGGCGCGCCGCCGCGGGCCGCGGGCCGACATGGGAAGCAGAACTGGACTGATCGGAAGCAGAACTGGACTGATGGGGAAGCAGATACTGAATCTGATGGGAAGCAGATACTGGATCTGATGGGGAAGCAGATACTGGATCTGATTGGGAAGCAGATACTGGATCTGATTGGGAAGCAGATACTGGATCTGATGGGGAAGCAGATACTGGATCTGATGGGGAAGCAGATACTGGATCTGATGGGGCAGCTGGACTGATCAGGACCGGACTGAGGGGCGCCGGAGCCGACTACGGAGCAGCCCCCCACCCCCGAACTGAGAAACTGGCAGAGGTCCGTGTTATGTTCGTCTCTGTTTGGCAACCAACGTCATTTACTTGTGTTTATCTGGTGTATCTGTTTAGCCTCTAGCGACACACGCCGTTCATCCATTTCTACACCTTTACTCATATTCATGCCGCTTCCTATTCCATGCCTTTATCCATATTCTACGCCGTCTTACCCATATTCAACACGTTTATCCATATCTACGCCGTTCATCCACATTCTACGCCGTTTATTCATATTCAATGCCGTTTATCCATATTCTCACGCCGTTTATCCATATTCCATGCCGTTTATCCATATTCTACCCGTTTACTCCTATCAATGCCGTTTATCCATATTCCACGCCGTTTATCCATATTCCACGCCGTTTATCCATATTCTACGCCGTTCATCCATATTCAATGCCGTTTATCCATATTCTACGCCGTTTATCCATATTCTACGCCGTATCATATTCTACGCCGTTTATCCATATTCCACACCGTTTATCCATATTCCACGCCGTTTATCCATATTCCCTTATCCATATTCCACGCCTTTATCATATTCTACGCCGTTTATCCATATTCCACACCGTTTATCCATATTCCCGCCGTTTATCCATATTCTACGCCGTTTATCCATATTCCACGCCTTTATTCATATTCCACCCGTTTATCCATATTCCACACCTTTTATCCATATTCCACGCCGTTTATCCATATTCCACGCCGTTTATCCATATTCCACCCGTTTATCCATATTCTACGCCGTTTATCCATATTCCACGCCGTTTATCCATATTCTACGCCTTTATCCATATTCCATCCGTTTATCCATATTCTACGCCGTTTATCCATATTCCACCTTTATCCTATTCTACCCGTTTATTCATATTCAATCCGTTTATCCATATTCTACGCCGTTTATCCATATTCCACCCTTTATCCATATTCTACGCCTTTATTCATATTCAATCCGTTTATCCATATTCTACGCCGTTTATCCATATTCTACGCCTTTATCCATATTCTACGCCGTTTATCCATATTCCACGCCGTTTATCCATATTCCACACCGTTTATCCATATTCTACACCGTTTATTCATATTCTACGCCGTTTATCCATATTCCACGCCGTTTATCCATATTCCACGCCGTTTATCCATATTCTACACCGTTTATCCATATTCTACGCCGTTTATCCATATTCCACGCCGTTTATTCATATTCTACGCCGTTTATCCATATTCCACACCTTTATCCATATTCCACCCGTTATCCATATTCACGCCTTTATCCATATTCTACGCCTTATCCATATTCCACGCGTTATTCAATCTCGCCTTTATCCTATTCCCCGTTATCCATATTCTCCCGTTTATCCATATTCCACCGTTTATCCAATTCACGCTTTATCCATATCCATCCGTTTATCCATATTCCATCCGTTTATCCATCCGCCTTTATCCATACCACCCGTTTATCCATATTCCATCGTTTATCCATATTCCCTTTACCAATTCCACGCCTTATCCAATTCCACCCTTTATCCATATTCTACGCCGTTTATCCATATTCTACGCCGTTTATCCATATTCCACGCCTATTCATATTCTACGCCGTTTATCCATATTCTACGCCGTTTATCCATATTCCACGCCGTTATTCATATTCTACGCCATTTATCCATATTCCACGCCGTTTATCCATATTCTACACCGTTTATCCATATTCCATACCGTTTATCCATATTCCACACCGTTTATCCATATTCTACGCCGTTTATCCATATTCCATGCCGTTTATCCATATTCCACGCCGTTTATCCATATTCCACGCCGTTTATCCATATTCCAAGCCGTTTATCCATATTCTACGCCGTTTATCCATATTCTACGCCGTTTATCAATATTCCACGCCGTTTATTCATATTCTACACCGTTTATCCATATTCTACACCGTTTATTCATATTCTACACCGTTTATCAATATTCCACACCGTTTATCAATATTCCACGCCGTTTATCCATATTCTACGCCGTTTATCCATATTCTACGCCGTTTATTCATATTCTACGCCGTTTATCCATATTCTACGCCGTTTATTCATATTCTACGCCGTTTATTCATATTCTACGCCGTTTATCCATATTCCACACCGTTTATCCATATTCCACGCCGTTTATCCATATTCCACTCCGTTTATCCATATTCTACGCCGTTTATCCATATTCTACGCCGTTTATCCATATTCTACGCCGTTTATCCATATTCCACGCCGTTTATTCATATTCCACGCCGTTTATCCATATTCCACGCCGTTTATCCATATTCTACGCCGTTTAGTCCATATTCCACACCGTTTATTCATATTCTACATCGTTTATCCATATTCTACGCTGTTTATCCATATTCCACGCCGTTTATCCATATTCTACGCCGTTTATTCATATTCAATGCCGTTTATCCATATTCTACGCCGTTTATCCATATTCTACGCCGTTTATTCATATTCTACGCCGTTTATCCATATTCCACACCGTTTATCCATATTCCACGCCGTTTATCCATATTCCACGCCGTTTATCCATATTCCACACCGTTTATCCATATTCCACGCCGTTTATCCATATTCCACACCGTTTATCCATATTCCACCCTTTATCCATATTCCACCCGTTTATCCATATTCTACGCCGTTTATTCATATTCTACCCTTTATCCATATTCCACACCGTTTATCCATGTTCCACGCCTTTATCCATATTCCCGCCGTTTATCCATATTCTACCCATTTATCCATATTCACGCCGTTTATCCATATTCCACCCTTTATTCATATTCTACGCCTTTATTCATATTCCACGCCGTTTATCCATATTCTACGCCATTTATCCATATTCTACGCCGTTTATCCATATTCCACGCCGTTTATTCATATTCTACGCCGTTTATCCATATTCCACGCCGTTTATTCATATTCTACCCGTTTATTCATATTCTACACCGTTTATCCATATTCTACGCCGTTTATTCATATTCCACATCTCTCCGCTTGTGTTTAGGGGTTTTAGAAGGCAAAAATACAACATCACCCAAACGTTCTGGATATCTGTCATCAGACTGGAGAATCCTGTCTACGGCCATCTATGGAAGTGAAGTTTGCCAGAAACTCCTTTCCTTAGTTACGTTGCTAACGTATGATTGGTCAGCGGCAGTTCTAGGGTGGGGCTGGCCAAGGGTCAATTAAACCATTCAGAATTAAATTATTCTCATTCATATTTACATGAAATAAAATTCTGAATTAATGTTTACATGGAAAACATGTTTATCTCATTCCGCTTAAGATCCGAGGGTGGGGAAGAGTTCTGATTGGACACGAGTCCGTTTGCGGTTCCTGCTCCTTTTCGCCTCGACTATGACATGAAAATCACATAATAGTTTGTAGCAGCAGCTCAACACTAACATGACTCTTCATTTCCGCCTGCTGTCACGAGTCCAGCGCTTGGACAAGGAAGGAGCATGCGCAGAACGGCAGGAGTTAAGTCAAAGCCGAATCAACATTTACATGTGAGGGAATGTATTATTGGTCCAGGGTGTACCCGCTTCTCGCCTGATAATAGCTGGGATTGGCTGCAGCAACCCCGCGACCCTGAACTGGATAAGCGGTACAGAAAGTGACTGACTGACCGGAATTAAAGGAAGAAAAACCAACCACTTAGTTCGGAAATAAGTTTTATTCAGACTTTAGGGTTTACATTAGGGCTGGACAAAATCGAATTTTAATCGTGATTTCAATTTTGCCATTTCACAATCACAAAAACACTGTAATCGAAGAAAAACAATTAATCGTGAAGTGACAGACGGTGGAGAGGAGCAAACTGCAGGAGAAAGGAATGTATGAACTAGCATTCATTTTTTATTGCCATTATTATATTGAATAGTATTCTTATTTTACTCCTTTACTTGTTTCTAATTTATTTTCGTGTAATTTTTTTAAAATCTATTTCAAGAAGTATGTGGTTCAATAAACACTTTCTATAGAATCAATAATAATCGTGTATATTAATCGTATTTCAATATCAGTCAAAAAATCGTGATTATAATTTTTTCCATAATCGTCCAGCCCTAGTTTACATTGTCTTTCTTAATCTTCTTAAACTGAGTTAACTTTTATTTGAATAAAGCAAATAGGTTATCACGCTTCCGTGTTCCGACTCCGGTTTTAAACAGTTAGACGGCCCACTTCCAGCCTAGTTCAATGTCCCTCTTTACTTCGTAGATAACGTGAATAAACGCCAACCCTACTAAATTCCGGATTTCAACTAAGTAACTGATCAAAAGCTGACAAAGCATCGTGCCGCGGTGAAGGACCGAACTTTATAATAACCACGTTTGTTTGTCGCCGGTGGGGCACAACACCGGCACTTCACAGCATCTAGCATTAGCCAGCTACGTTTACTCGTGCTTAACATTGTGCGTCTTAAAACACACATACATCTAAAAATCGGTCTGTACCCCCCGTTTCCAGTGGAACAACTGGGGACTGCCAAGAAAGGAGACGCTTTCAGATGCTTGTGTGTTTTCAGCCGCACAAAGTTAGGCACGTTATCAAGCTGGCTAATGTGTTCTGTAATTTTCACTCGATCCAGTAGATGGCAGCGTCAGCAAACTTAGAAAAATATGTTGTGGTGAACAAAGAAGTGGTGTTTTGGTCAAACAGGCTTCAGGAAGTCTGAGAGAATATGGCGAAGTGCTCGTAACTGAAGCGATTTAGGTGTTGGATGTTAGAGGAAAGTTTGTGTAACAGCTGATCAGTGACACGATCAACAGACTGAATGACAGCGGAAACGTGCGGCAGCTGAAAGTAGGTCAAGCTGCGAGCCGAGTGATGCATCTACTGGTGGGTGTTTCGCACGGCCTTTTGCAACCAAAACGCTTTCCTCAGTGTTGTTTTTGTTGTTTTCTAGAAGGAAACAGCTTCAGATGTTGGAGGTGTCACTAAAGTAAAAAAACTTGAAGCGCATTCCTGCATAAAAAGCTTGTTTCCTCAGCTTTGTGGTGAAAAGCAGCATTTTTGCTGCAACTACCCCACGTTCTACTGCAGAGTACTGCAGAACAGGAAAAGATAGAAATAAATGTTTTTTCTGATGAAAGAACAGAGTCTAAAGCCCGTTTCTGATTAGTATTATGTAGGGACCACGTGTAACAAATGAATCACGTGCCATTTCTGTCTAAATCACAGAGATTACTATTATCAGAGCACCTCAGAGTTTAGCAACTTATAGTAGGTAATCTGCGGGGGAATTATTACATCACAAATCACAGACGATCTCTGTCATTATTACAAATTACATGTGGTCTCTATATAATACTGATGCCGTCAGAATCGGGCTTCAGCTGTCCTTTGGTAGATTCGGTGTTTGCATCGGCACAGTACTCAATATTCTGTTTATATTCTCCAAGAATCAGTGAAAATGCTTAAAAACTTGGTGACATGGAGCTCTGCTCTGAGTCAATGAGTTAATCAGCTGATAGTGACGTCATGGAGCCATAAAGCAAAGCGCTGCAGGTCACATGATCTAATGAGACGGATCCGCTCCTGCAAAGTTACAATGTCTGGTTTTAGAGGAGGGCAGCCCCCTCAGAGCCCCCACATGTGTCAAATGATAAATATAGACCCCGGAAATCATCGATTCTTACTGACTTTAGGCTGATGTTTGGGTCAGAACTTACGCGGTGTACCTTTAACTGTCTGCTGTTAAACACTGTACGATTGTTTGGAAAAGTGTCGTATAAATAAAGTTCTGTCGTCAATTTAAACCAGAAAAAGCTAATTTGTTCTGCGGATGAGACAGATCCAGCATGCTAACGTACACCGTCCCAACGTCTGTCCGGGACCTCCAACACTCTCAGACATGAAGGCTTTAGGGCTGGGAAAATATCGATACACTGAAATATCGCCATATTTTCATCTGCTGATATCGCTCGATATTTAAAAATGAGGCATCGATCTATTTTACTAACTAAATCATGCGAGATTTCGTCGTTCCATAACGAAATCTCGTGGATTTTCATGAAATCTCGCGAGATTTCATTGACAAACTAGATCAGTATCGCGTTTTTAAATGTCAATATTAAATCTGCATATGAAAATATCTCGATATTTCAGTGCATCGATATTTTTTCCCAGCCCTAGCTGTCAATGAATATTCTAAATTCGAATATAAACTCGAATATTAATAAATACGTGAGATTCAGATGTGAAAATGAATATTCAAATATTAAATAAACAGTGGGAAAATGAGCCTGTTGCACCAGGACGACGTCTGCTGCACTGGTTTGATCACAGGCGACTGTTTCAAGTTGCTCCATGTTTATTACAGCTGCTCCGAGCGTTTAATGTTCATTCATTTCATTTTCATTTTCATTTTGTAATGTCCTGGGCATTGTTAAAGATGTTAATATGAAATAAAAATAAAAACTACCTATAAGCAGTTATGTCTTTATTAGTTTGTCCTCCTGTTGGCATAATGCTCTAAAAGTTATTCGTATTATGTGTAAATTTTAGAACAAGTATTTCACCGTCATTTCGGAGCATTTCTGACGGGCTCAGCAGGCTTCGGACTCACCGAGCGCCGGCAGCAGCCGCTGCAGCGCGTTCTTGTTCCTCAGCTTGGCGATGTGGAGGACGTAGTAGAGACCCATCTCACAGGCCACCCTGTTGTCCTGCAGGTACCTGTGGAGGACAGGACTGTCCTCAGCACGGCGCGTTTCGCATTTACATCGACCACACGTCCTCGTCCGAGGCCGTTTTCACAAACCGTGACAAGCGTCATCGTTAAAGGCGAGCGAACGCCCGTCTGCACCTGTTGAAGGCGTCCGGCAGCGTGGTGGGGTACGTCAGCGAGCTCTTCTCTTCGCTGGGGAGCTTCTGCTCCATGCTGAACGTGTGATCATCCACCACCACCGACATCATCGCAGGCAGGAAGCGGGTCACCACCTCCAGATCCTGCAGACGGGACGCAGAAAGACGAAGGGAAAGCAGTTAGAAACACACACGATGTCCACGGGTAGGAAGCTAAATCATCCTGCTCCGCGAAAGCTTCGTCCTCTGGAGATGAAACAGGAAAAATCGCAACACGGAAACTCAGAAAAAATGTTTATAACATAACATATGAGCCAAACTCAAGCTGAGAAAACCTGCAGTACAAAGAAAATCCACCAGGTGGAGACATAAACCTCAGTCTGGAAAAGATTTAAACAGAAGGAATAAGCGAGTCCTGCAGAGACAGTGAAGGCAGCAGGAGCTGAAGTCAACACCGCAAAAATGCACTGAAAAGACTCATCTGCTTTTAAAAAACCCTTTAACCTTGTTCTTCTTTCTAGATGGAATAAAAACTAACAAGATCTTAAACTTTGGTACCAAAACTTGTAGACTGCAAAAAGGATAATGAACGCACCAATCGAGGCTCTTTGAAGACCTGGCTGTCAATCATGTCCCACGCTCCCTGACCCAGAGACAGCATCCTCAGCAGCAGCATCAGGTCCGGGCTGTCCTGTTACCAAAACACACCACGGTAACGCTCTGGATGAAAGTGAGAACCTGAGAAACCACTTGCCTTAAAAAAAAAAGAAAAAAAAGCTACACTACAAATATGAGGTAAATAAATAAACAAAAAATAAGATCAGAATGAAAAAATAAGTTAAAATTAGGTCAAATGACACAACAAAACTTAACTGCAACAAAGTAAAATAAGAATAAAATTCAAATAAATCAAAATATAATCAAATGAAAATTAAATAAAATAAGATCAAATTTAATTTAATTAAACTCAGATAAAACTAGATTTAAAATCCAACAATAAAAATGAAACAAACCTCAATTAAATTAAAAAGATTAATTAAAAAACTAAATAAAACTGAAACTTAAATTAATTTTAAAGAAAACATTAAAGATCAAAGTAAACTGAATTAAAATTAAACTAAATCAAATTTCTAAAAAATATAAATTAAACAAAACAAATTGAAATTAAAATAAAAACACAACTGATAAAAATTTAATTAAAGTTGAAAATTAAATTAATTTTAAAGAAAACAAAAGAAAACAAAATCCAATTCAGTCAAATGAAATAAGATAAAAAGAGAATTAAATTCAAATATAATTGAATGAAAAGAGAGATCAAATTAAATTGAATTAAAATGAAACTAAATCAAATTTTTAAAAAATATAAATCAAACAAAACAAATTGAAATTAAAATTAAAACAAAATTGATTAAAAAATTAAAGTAAATTAAAAATTAAATTGATTTTAAAGAAAGCAAAATGAAACAAGATCCAATTCAATCAAATGAGATAAAAACAGAATTAAATAAGAAAACAAAATAAATCAAATTTAATTGACTTAAAATACAATTTTATTTTATTTTCTCCTAAATAAAAATTAAACAAATATTTATATTAAAATTAAACTAAATTTATTTTAAAAAATTAAAATTTAATGTAATTAATATTAAAGAAAACAAAATAAAATAAATCTATTTGTGGATTGTAAAAAAAAAAATAAAACACTGTTTGAAGACGTCGGGGACCCTGACCATCATTTGGTGTATAAAAACAAGCACAATCTGTCGGAGTTAGGACTACATTTGTAATTCAGTCTGACTTATCTGGACATTTTACCCTTAATTATAAATTAGAGGATCAACAACAAGCAGCTGTTCGGATTTTAACTCCATCAAGTCTGAGAATATGAAACTAATTTACTGATCATTGATCATTGATCATGATGAACAGCAGCTGATCATTTAGATTAAATGTACGATTTTTCCTCTAAGCTGACAGATTAAAGCGTCTTTATCGAAGCGTCTGGTTTCATTGGAGCATTTCCTCCTCGCTCATGTTCGTGAGCCAATCAGAGCAGAGCAGGTTTTCCCGGAGGCGTTACTCACTCTGGGTAAGGCGTCCTGACCCAGCAGCTCCTGCAGGTTCCTCATGATGCTGAGGACCAGCGTGTTGCAGGCAAACGGGTCACACAGGATCATGGACAGGTCCCTGAAAGCAGCACACCCCCCCCCATGATTCATCCACTCATCAAAGATCAGCGACTCCTCTGAGGGGATCAAACGTACCCCAGCACTTGCTCCTGCCCCTTCTTCACCCCGTCCAGGAACCCCTGCAGCTCTCTGGCTCGCTTCCCGTCCACGAACTTCTCCCGGATGCAGGCGTCCAGACACCAGGTGAACTGTGGGAGCGCACGGCACGGAGACGAGCGTGAAACCTCTGGCGCGGCGGCGGGACGCCGGGCTCGGTTCTACGGGCTCACCTTGTGGCAGGGGTCCACGGAGCAGATCTCGCTGATGTCCAGATCGTGCAGAGACATCAGCAGCTCGGCTCTCAGCGTGCAGTAGTGCACGTTCCGCGTCCGCAGGAACAGCGTTCGCAGGAACTGCAGCACCATGTCGTACAGTTTCACGTTTTTCCCGATCATCTGCGTCAGCTTCAGAACCACCTGCGATACGGGGGCGAGAGGAGGGTCAGACCGCGACAGGACCAGGACCGGGACCAGGACCAGGACCGGGTCGCTGGATGAGCACCGGCAGGTCCTCACGCGTCCCAAAGAGGTTCAGGAAACGAGGCAGAAACACGTTTCTGCAGGAACTCAGGGAGAATTCAGACCCGGCGACGTTTCACCGGATGTGACGCTGCAGCTGCACCAGACTGGAACAGGCTGCTGGGATGAAGACCAAACTGGACTGGACTGTGTCTGTAAACGGGTCTTCACATCACATCACATCATATTTATACAGCACCTTTCATGCATAACAGCTTTACAGAGTGTTTACAGAGTGTTACATCACATCAACAGCCCCCCCGTTTATCTCAGATAAACAACACACACACACTCATATGCACACTGATTAAAGGAATCCCCCCAAAAGAACAGACTATCCCAAAGTACGAGAAATGTCCTGACACCAGGTGAAGGAACGATCCCCCCCCACTGCCACAAAGGCCACCCAGATCCTGGCAGAACAGGACCCCCACCACCCCAACAGGGACATAACCACGGCAACGGCCCCGAAGCTACAGCAGGCATAGGCCTCGACATGGAGGACCCCCCATGAGGAAAACACTGAAGGTATTAAAGGAACAGTCCACCCACAGAATGATGTAACTTTATCTTCCACCCCCCCTCATGGTGAGAAAGACTCTGCAGCACTTTTTTAATATCTCAAATGCAGCCGGCGATCAGGAAGGCTTCTCGTTTCCCCCCAACTTTCATATAATGGAGTTCACCGGGGTCCGAGCCAAAAAGGTCCATAAAAGTCCACAAAAACTTGTCAGTATTCCTCCATGCTGCTCGTCCAATGTAATCCAAGTGTCCTGAGTGGGTAGCGTCCAGAATTTACTGGAAACGACGTCATTTAGTAGATTTTTAGAGCATAAACAGTACTACATCAGTACTACATCAGTACTACATCAATACTACATCACATCTCCTGCAAGCACACCGATGCCGTTCATGAAACTACGGAAGCCGCGGCAGACGAGATCGCGCGTTCTCTTTCTTTCTTTGTTTTAAATCAGTATCAACCCCTCTTGGACCCTCTTGTGTTTGTCCCGGTTTGTCTGCAGCTCTGTCGCTCTTAGCACAATGTAAACAGCTAATTTCTTCTTCTACGCTTGTATTATCGGCAGAGTAGGCTCTGAACGCCGAGGCTTCCGTAGTTTTGTGAATGCGCATGTGCACGCTTCGCAAAAGTAAGATGTTCTACTGTTTAGGCTCTAAAAATCTACTAAATGACGTCGTTTCTAGTAAATTCTGGACGCTACCCACTCAGGACACTTGGATTACATTGGACGAGCAGTATGGAGGAATATTGACACGTTTTTGTGGACTTTTATGGACCTTTTTGGCTCGGACCCCGGCGAACTCCATTATATGAAAGTTGGGGGGAAACGAGAAGCCTTCCTGATCACCGGCTGCATTTGAGATATTAAAAAAGTGCTGGAGAGTCTTTCTCACCATGAGGGGGGGTGGAAGATGAAGTTACATCATTCTGTGGGCGGAATGTTCCTTTAAAACTGGCTAAAATAAAAATCAGACAACCTAAAACCCTAAAACAATAACAACAAATAAGACCAGTATGCAAAACAGAATTCATATGAATCATAGACTTGATTAAAGGAGCTCAGTGACCCAAACAGAATTATAAAAGCAATAAACAAGTAAAAAGATAAATAAGTAAATAAATAAATAAATAAAGGGATAAAAAAAAGCGTATAAAGGACTAAAACCTAATTATAAGCTAAACCAAAAAGGTCGGTCTTGGCCTTTCTTAAAAACATGGAGAGTCTCTGCAGACGTGAGGGAGGCCGTTCCAACGGCGGGTCCATGATGGCGAAACGCCGCCTCACCGCACGTTTCGGTCCGAACATCAGGAGCAACAAGGCGGCCAGGACCTGACGTCCCAAGCTGACTTTGCTGTAAATCAGTGCTGAACTCAACGAATAAAACTGAAATGAAAAGAACCGGATTGAAGTGGAAAGAGAACTGAATCTGAACTGAAGCGAACTGAAATGAACGGAACTGACGTCGACTGAATGATCTGAAACGACAGAAAGAACTGAAAGAAAAATAAATGAATCCAACTGAAACTGAACTGAACCACATCTTCCCCGACCTCCCACCTGACCGAACCAAGCCGTCCACCATACGAACATTAGAGGTGATAGATGCGACGGGGCAGGGGGACGCTGGACGCGGGGACGTGGGGCGGGTACCGGGGGACTCACCTCGCCCTGGCGGCGTGTTTTCGGAGACGGGCTGAAGAAGTTGTGGAGGATGGAGAGGTCGCTGCTGAACAGAGCCGACTCCTTCTCTACGATGTACTGCTTGAGGAGCGGAGACACCTCGTCCCCGAACAGAGCCTGGTTGTCCTGCCAGATCTGCCGCTTCACCTCCACAGCACACACCTTGTACAGCTCTTTGTCCGCCATCACCATCTTCAGCTTCTTCTCCGGCACCTGCAGGACGGAGCGGCAGGAGAAGAGCTGAACGTCTCAGCTGTTTAAGCCTCTGCAAAGATCCAGGTCCAACGTTCCACTGGAGGACCCGAACAACCTTCTGTCCCACAAGCCGCGGTCCAAACTCCATTCAAAACTATTGATCACTTCTGATAAGAAACTAACTCAATTAATATATACAGCTGTGTGAGAAAGTGCTTGCCTCCTTCCTGATTTCTTACCTTTTTGCATGTTTGTCACAATAAATTTAAAAATTAGACAAAGAAAACACAAGTAAACAGAAAATGCAGTTTTTAAAACATAAATTAACTGTGGTTTATCATCTTTGGAAAGCTGAGTTCAGTTTCTCTATCCACATCAGGCCTGATTACTGCCACACCTGTTCTCCATCAGAAATCACTTAAATAGGACCTGCCTGACAAAGTGAAGTAGACCAAAAGATCCTCCAAAGCTAGACATCATGCTGCCATCCAAAGAAATTCAGGAACAAATGAGAAACAAAGTCATTGAGATCTATCAGTCTGGAAAAGGTTCCAAAGCCATTTCTAAAGCTTTGGGACTCCAGAGAACCACAGTGAGAACCATTATCCACAAATGGTGAAAACATGGAACAGTGGTGAACCTTCCCAGGAGGGGCCGGCCGACCAAAATGACCCCAAGAGCACAGCGACGACTCATCCAAGAGGTCACAAAAGACCCCAGAACAACATCCAAGAACTGCAGGCCTCACTTGCCTCAATGAAGGTCAGTGTTCATGACTCCCCCATCAGAAAGAGACTGGGGGGCAAAAATGGCTGCATGGCAGAGTTCCAAGACCAAAACCACTGCTGAGCAAAAAGAACATAAAGGCTCGTCTCAGTTTAGCCAGAAAGCATCTTGATGATCCCCAAGACTTTTGGGAAAATACTCTGTGGACTGACGAGACAAAAGTGGAACTTTCTGGAAGGTGGAGGTCCCATTACATCTGGCGTAAAAGTAACACGGCATTTCAGAAAAGGAACATCATAGCAACAGTAAAACATGGTGGTGGTAGTGTGATGGTCTGGGGCTGTTTTGCTGCTTCAGGACCTGGAAGACTTGCTGTGGTAAATGGAACCATGAATTCTGCTTCTACCAAAAAATCCTGAAGGAGAACGTCCGGCCATCTGTTGGTGACCTCAAGCTGAAGCGCACTTGGGTTCTGCAGCAGAACAATGATCCAGAACACACCAGCAAGTCCACCTCTGAATGGCTTAAGAACAACAAAATGAAGACTTTGGAGTGGCCTAGTCAAAGCCCCCACCTGAATCCCATTGAGATGCTGTGGCATGACCTTAAAAAGGCGGTTCATGCTGGAAAAGCCTCCAATGTGGCTGAATTACAACAATTCTGCAAAGATGAGTGGAACAAAATTCCTCCACAGCGCTGTAGAAGACTCACTGCCAGTTATCACAAACGCTTGATGCAGTTGTTGCTGCTAAGGTGGAACAACCAGGTATTAGGTTTAGGGGAAGATCACTTTTTCACACAGGGACATGGAGGGTTGGATTTTTTCCCCTTAAAAATAAAAATCTTCATTTAAAAACTGCATTTTCTGTTCACTTGTGTTATCTTTGTCTGATATTTAAATTTGTTTGATGATCTGAAACATTTAAGTGTGACAAACATGCAAAAAAGTAAAAAAACACTTTTTCACACAACTGTATATTTTTAAAATGAAATTAACCTAAACTTAATTAAAGTAAACATTTTTTGGGGGGGGGATTTAAGAAACAGCACCAGGGTTTCTTAAATCTCCAATATCAGTACATTTATTATCGAGCTGATGATGTCGTTAGAGTGATTTTATGAATCGACGCCGTATGAACAGTGTTGTAAAACTGCAGCTTTCTGATATGACTCGCCTTGGGCAGATACTTCAGCACCTGCATCACCACCGGCTGGATGGACGGCATTTTCACCAGCGGGAAGCTTTTCTCCAGCAGCTCCTCCAGCTTCCTGTACCTGCAATAAAAACCTGTTTGTACTGCAGCGGGATGATCCAGAAAACACGTCTGAAAGTGAAAAACAGGCCATCCGTCACCTGTCTTCCTCCTTCCCCTCCGCGATGGTGGCCACGCGCTCCATCAGCTTCTCCCGCAGCTCATCAAAGACCGACTGGTGGAACTCCAGCCGGGGCGTCCCGTGGAGGTCCAGGAAGGGGAGGGCGGACTGCAGCGTCGGCAGCAGGATGCCGTTTTCCATCTGCAGGGTCACAATTAGGGATGCACCGAAATGAAAATACCTGACCGAAACCGAAAACAAAAAATGAACAAACCAAGGCCGAAAACCGAACACCGAGAAAAATGTCAATTATTAGAACTGTAGCACTTTTAGCTACGATGTGTACTAACTTCACTAAAATCAATCATTGCAACAAATCAAGTACAAAAGTATCAAAATATTTATTTACCCCTGACATTACAGAATGTACACTATAGATTAAAATTCAAAATAAAATATTTAGTTTGACTCCACTCGTGTACATTCCATAATGCCTTTTACATTTTTTTTCTGTAGGACTATTACAACAAATAATAATATACAGGCTTATAACTGACTGGCTGCTGAAAGACAGTGAAATTAAATATATTCTCACATAAAAACACAAAGTTCATAAGTTGCGTGCTGGATGCGCTGTTTGTTGCATCATCACAAGTTTCAGCCGCGTTGTTTCGGTGATTTATGTCTTTCGGACGAAAACCGAAAATGCACTTTTGGGTCATTTTTGGCCGAAAACTTTTGGTGGCCGAATTTTCGCTGCATCCCTAGTCACAATCATCAGGCTTCAGCTGCTGAATACGGCAGATTTCTCTCAGACCGACGTCTGAGGACACAGCAGCTCCCGGAGGTCCGGATCAGTCCGCTCGCTCGCGCGCACGTAACTGCTCCAATCAGTTCAACTAACAGCTTCGTTAGCTTATTCCCTGCTAACACGGATTTACAAACCACACGGCAGTCGGGATGGCCGATACGGACTAAAAAATATACCACGATAATTTCTAATTTTTTAACACGGTAACGATAACTGACGATAAAAATATCATCCTAATTGTTTGTATTATAAATATATCACTACATTCTGTCTTGAGAGCACAAAAATGATACGAGAAACCAGGAAACCTCGTCAGTTACATCCCAGTACTACACCTGTACTGCAAAACTGTAGTAATACCAACCAAACAAGTCTGGAATATGAGAACAAATATGACATTTATTCACACAATGCAAACAGAAAAAGATAAATACCTGTAAATGCAAGCTGATCAATCTAAATAAATCTATCATTTTTATCGTGAGATGATGAATTATCATCATGGGGAATTTCTTTGACGATATATCGCACGCAATAAAATATCAGGGATGCACAATAATTATCGGGTCGATAACAGGAAATTAAGTCCGATATCATGACAACTTACCCCGATAACTTATTAGGGCTGGGGAAAAAAATATCGATACACTGAAATATCGCAATATTTTCATATGCAGATTTCATAGAGATATTCAAAAATGCGATATTGATCTATTTTACCAACGAAATCTCACAAGATTTCACAAAAACCCACAAGATTTCTTTACTGAACGACAAAATCTCGCGAGATTTCTTCAGTAAAATGGATGCCACTTTTTTAACATATCAGCATATGAAAATATCGTGATATTTCAGTGTATCGATATCTTTTCCCCAGCCCTACCAAACTGCTTCCAAACCATATTCCCTTCTCATTTTAGACCCTAGCGACCCCATAAGGTTGGACTTTTTGATTTGGTATAATTCGGTATGTGTGTTTTTGGTATCAGTTATCGGTATCGACCTTTAGGAGCTGAATTTAACAGTTATCGGTTTTAAAAAATGGTTATCGTGCATCCCTATAAAATATAGAGAGCATCAAGACCAAGACAGAGAGAGCAAAGTTTTAATAGTTTTTAATTAGTTCCAGTTTTTATTTAGTTTTGACTTTTTGTTTTTCAGTTCAGTTAGTTTCAGTTTTTTGGGCAGGATTGCTAGTTTTTATTTTTTTGGGAAAAATGTTTAGTTTTAGTTTAGTTTTTATTAGTTTCAGTGTTTGTTTTTTGTAAACCATGTGTCTGGTGTGACATTCAAAATCATCAGAAAGTCACCCACAGTAAAATTGAGTAGAGCAAAATAGACACTGTACAGTTTGTTAGTTTTTTTTTTTACTTTCATTTTTATTTCAGTAAATAAAAATGATTTTTTCAAATTTAGTTTTCATTTTTTTTTGTTAGTTTTAGTTAATTATAATAACCCTGACACCGAGACCATATTTCTTGGTCATTTTAATTCCTGGTACTACTAAAAGTACATCCCTAATTCTGTTCTATTATTCCATCAGAATCTCCACAAATATATAAAATGGTGTTGTGATGGATCTGGTTCACCGCTTAGATACAACACCTGCAGCCTAAAATCAGCTTCTCTCATCCAGATAAAGCTGAATGTGTTTTAAATAAATTATACCGTGTGTCTGGTGTGACAGTCAAAATCATCAGAAAGTCACTCGGAGTAAAACTGGGTAAAGCAAAGTAAACAGAAAAATAGATTTCATATCAACCCAAAAGGCTATTAAATAAATTTACAAAGACTAAAACTTGAGGAGGTTCTTGCAATAATTTTAGTTAGTTTAGTAAAGATACGATACAGTTTCAGTTAGTTATCATTAAAAAAAAAAAAACTTTCATTTTTATTTCAGTTAACAAAAATGTTTTTTTTTCTTCAAATTTAGTTTTCTTTTTTTCCCCTTTTTCTTTTATTTCTTTTTTTTTTGTTAGTTTTATTTAATTATAATCACCTTGATACGAGACCATATTTCTAGGTCATTTTAATTCCTGGTACGACTAAAAGTACATCCCTAATTCTGTCCTATTATTACGTCAGAATCTCCATAAATCAGGAGGATAAGTGGTGTAGTGATGGATCTGGTTCACCGCTCAGACACGACACCTGCAGCCTAAAATCAGCTTCTCTCATCCAGATGAAGCTGAATGTGGATTTTTAACTTAGTTTCTGGACGCTGGATGATAAAAACGTAAATCTGAAGCTTGAAAACGATCAGAAATTGTGTAAATGAGGAGGGAAAAGTGGGTTTTGGTGGATCCGGTTCACCGTGGGAAGGAGACATGCTGGAAAGCAGCTTCTCTCTGCATGATCGGTCTCAGACGTTCCCAGACACAGTTTGCTGATCTTTCACGCGCGTGGGGATGAAACTGCGTTAAACGGCAGCACGCGGAGCGAGCTGGACTCTGCAGGCGGGTTCGTGGGCTGCGTGGTACCTGGAACTGGTCTATGGCTTTCAGAGGCTCCGTGCAGTTGGTGAGAGTTTCTTTCAGGTCCTCTCCGTTAGAGATCCCGAGCTCAGGCAGCCCCGCGAACATCCTGCTGCGCGTGAGCTCATCCACGGCGCGATTTAACGGTGCAGAAAGAAACGCGCGTGGACTCTGCGGCAGAAAACACAGACGGTCAAAACACAGCGAGAGCGCTTCCGCTGCCAGGGACAACTTCCGGTGGGGTAACCGGGGAAACAGTCCGGCTGGAAACACTGGCAGCGAAAAGTTCCGCCGACGACGGTCATTTTATTTATTTATTTAATTGTTTTGTTTGTTTATTCGTTTATTTATCTATTGTTAGTAGCAAATTCACTGTAAGAGTTTTAAGCTTGTCTCGTGCCCCTAATCTAAGCTTATCTTAGATTAGGGGTCCGCTACAGGTGGCTCCAGAGCCGTTGAGGCTCTTTGGACCCACAATGGCTCTCAATAACTTAACTAAAAATAATAAAACTGTCTGATATTTTTTAGTACCAGTACAGTATACATAACATTAACATAACATTTGCAAGTTTTGGCAGTTTTTTTTTCATGGAAATTTTATTCAAATTCCACAACAAAATGGCACTAAAAGTACCAGCAATATATATTTTTTAGGGTTTTTCCCCATAATATTTCCCACAAATATCTACATTTTATGTCTTTATTGAACCTTTTTATATATACATTTGAGTCTCATTGGAGACAATCCGTTAAAGAAAATGTATCTGTCCTCCTTTTGCATTTTTTTCCTTCTAATTTCAAAACCTAAATGAAGAAATTAAAGTGATTCCTTTAAATTGACGGCAAATTTTCTCCAGTAAGTATTTATCAAAAATAATAAGCTGCCTTTTTTTTTTTAAAAAAAAAAAAAAAAAAAAGGCCATGGAACATTCGCGGCTCTAGACAGCTTTTATTTAGCTGGGTTGAGTCGAAAAATGGCTCTTTGGGTTGTAAAGGTTGCAGATAGATGGATAGATAGATAGATAGATAGATAGATAGATAGATAGATAGATAGATAGATAGATAGATAGATAGATAGATAGATAGATAGATAGATAGATAGATAGATAGATAGATAGACCTTTTATTACACTGTCAGAACATGGACAAGTAGAAACACAAGTATTTTATCACTTTACTGTATACACAAGTTCCAATTTATCTTGTTTGCATTTTACCTGTTTGGTTTCTTTGATACCTAAGCGCTATATAAATAAAAATTATTATTATTTTTTCACCGGCAATGTCCTACCATCCATATATTTAAATCAGCATATAAAGAATATAATTCTTCAACAGGATAAAAATACATACTATCATGTTTAATATTATTGTTGTTATTATTACCATCAGTAGTAGTATTAGTTTAAGTTCAGTATTAGTATTATTGTTGTTGTTACTATGCTAAATATTATTACTATATAATTCCGATGTTGTAATGATGGTGAGCTTGTGAGTTATAGGAACTTGATGGTTTTATTATCTGTATCTGTATCACTCCTGTATCATTATTATTGCTATAATTATCATTACAACATATACATATATGAAGATATATTTCTCGGGGAGTGATATTGGTTGAACACAGTTATGATAACTAGTTTATTATAGGACCGTGTGATGATTTATGTAAGGCTGTAATGACATAATGAACGGAAGTTGCTGTTTGTTCCTGGGGTGGGATTAGATAAGCTCATGCTTCCACTCACTGCTTTTGAACTTGTGTTTTTTGTTTTGTTTTGTTTTGTTTGTTTGTTTGTTTGTTTTCTGTTTGTTTTATATTGTCATTTAGTTCAAATAAACTTTGTCAATCATTGTTATCATCATTATTGTCAATTATTATTATTGGATGTTTTCAAACAGGATGTTGGAATAATGTAAAAGTCCCTGTAATATGTGATCACAGGTAGATAAACAGGTAAATATAACAGGAGCAAAAACAGATCATTGCAACATGTAAATAAGATTTAAAAAAACAGGTAAATGAAAAGAACAAAACAATTGAATACAAAAAATGATAATAGACAGGGAATTCTTTCATTGATATATTTATACGTTTTGCACAGATTCATAGTCTACGTCGGCTTTTGGTTGTTGGACTTCATTTTTAAACGTAAATTAAAATAAGCATTCATACCAGATTTTTTTTAAAGATAAAAGAGGCATTTTCTTTAGAGATTTAATTATGATTATGTAAAATTTTTGTTAAAAAATTTGAAAATTTATGATAATTAATTTCTAGAGAAATTTGGATTTCCAAATATGGAAATATTTTGGCAAAAGTTGCACTTTTCATTTGGGCCACGGTTCTGTTTATATACTGGAAAGTTAACAGAGTAATTTCTATTTATGATTTTGAAGAGCAGTTCTTTAGTTTTGTTGGGCCGTATAAACTAATAGGGAAGAGCAAATATAACGTTCCAAGTTTTACCATCTACGACCGTTCTAACCATCTATATCTGGCAGGTGCTGGCGCTTTGGTGGTGAGCAGGTTTCTAATAAAAGAATGAGATAATGCAATAATAATAATAATCACAACAGATTATAGTGGTTAAATGAAGAAGGATTAAAAACATAATATAATGATTTACTAATCTAATTAACCCTTATTTTACTCTCAATAGAACATCAACTGAAACTGAGACATTTTACCTTTTTATGGAAAGTATGAGCTTAAGGTGATGTTACCGTTGTCTGACATCCAATAAGCGAAAAAAATAATCTGCCAATGGAACAAGCAAAACTTTCCTGATAAGATTTATTGAAACAAGATGCATTGCCTTTAAACAAGTTCCAATATCTCACTGAAATGTTTCTCTTTAAGTAATTTTGTTTTATTTTGAGTGTGATGAGATATTTTGACAAGAAATTAGAAAAATATATTTGCCAAGATTTGAGCTTTTGCAGTGTATTAAAATCTCCTCCTATAATTATTTTCCAGCCTTTTGCTGCTCCTGTTCTAACTTTTTACAGACGTGTTGCTGCATCAGATTCACAATCATGAAGATTTTCAATCAAATGTTTCATCATCTCATTTTATTTATTAATTTATCAGCCCTTTGGAAAAGCTTTTGAAAGCCCAAACAATTTTAGTTTCTGAAACAGCCCCACTGAGGAAAACTGCACAAATAATCTGCTATAAACAAACTTTTTCATACAATGCAACATAAACATGTTGATTTCATTTAAAAAACATCCTCACAGGTTTCTAGAAGAATTGGTAAAGTTTAGGAATGTATAAAAATAAAAGAACATGAGGAATGTTTCATTTTCACTGAAGCTGCTTAAAACCCCAGAAGTGTCTGAGAGATGTCCGTCTGTCCTGTCACACCATGTCCTGTTTAACTCTACGCATTGTTTTTACAAGGATCATCATCAGGTATCCCAGAGACAAAAGGAGCATCACGATGAAGAGGATGAGGATGCCGGTCCAGGGTCCGACTGGCAGCGCCTTCATCACACCAAGACTCTCTGCCGGCACGCCATTGGTCACATTCAGCATGTATCCCAAAGCCCAGCCGACCGAGGCGTCGCCTGCCTGCAGAGACACAAGCACAGGTCAAACACGGTGAAAACACGGGTAAGAATCCTGATTCCACGTAAAAGCTTCCTGATTCCACGTGGAAGAATCCTGATTCCATGTGGAAGAATCCTGATTCCACGTGGAAGAATCCTGATTCCACGTGAAAGAATCCTGATTCCACCTATAAGAATCCTGATTCTACGTGAAAGAATCCTGATTCTACGTAGAAGAATCCTGATTCCACGTGTAAGAATCCTGATTCTACGTGGAAGAATCCTGATTCCATGTGGTAGGATCCTGATTCCATGTGGAAGTATCCTGATTCCATGTGGAAGAATCCTGATTCTACGTGGAAGAATCCTGATTCTACATGAAAGAATCCTGATTCTACGTGGAAGAATCCTGATTCTATGTGAAAGAATCCTGATTCCACATGGAAGAGTCCTGATTCTACGTGGAAGAATCCTGATTCCACGTGGAAGAATCCTGATTCAACGTGAAAGAATCCTGATTCCACGTGGAAGAATCCTGATTCTACCTGGAAGAATCCTGATTCTACATGAAAGAATCCTGATTCTACGTGGAAGAATCCTGATTCTACGTGAAAGAATCCTGATTCTACATGAAAGAATCCTGATTCTACGTGGAAGAATCCTAATTCTACGTGGAAGAATCCTGATTCTACATGAAAGAATCCTGATTCCACGTGAAAGAATCCTGATTCTACATGAAAGAATCCTGATTCTACATGAAAGAATCCTGATTCTATGTGGAAGAATCCTGATTCCACGTGGAAGAATCCTGATTCCACGTGAAAGAATCCTGATTCTACATGAAAGAATCCTGATTCTACGTGGAAGAATCCTGATTCTACGTGGAAGAATCCTGATTCTACGTCGAAGAATCCTGATTTCACGTGGAAGTATCCTGATTCCATGTCGTAGGATCCTGATTCCACGTGGAAGTATCCTGATTCCATGTTGAAGAATCCTGATTCCATGTGAAAGAATCCTGATTCTACATGAAAGAATCCTGATTCTACGTGGAAGAATCCTGATTCCACGTGGAAGAATCCTGATTCCACGTGAAAGAATCCTGATTCTACATGAAAGAATCCTGAGTCTACGTGGAAGAATCCTGATTCTACGTGGAAGAATCCTGATTCCACGTGGAAGAATCCTGATTCCACGTGAAAGAATCCTGATTCTACATGAAAGAATCCTGAGTCTACATGGAAGAATCCTGATTCTACGTGGAAGAATCCTGATTCCACGTGGAAGAATCCTGATTCCACATGAAAGAATCCTGATTCCACGTGGAAGAATCCTGATTCCATGTGGAAGAATCCTGATTCTACATGAAAGAATCCTGAGTCTACGTGGAAGAATCCTGATTCTACGTGGAAAAGTCCTGATTCTACGTGGAAGAGTCCTGATTCTATGTGGAAGAGTCCTGATTCTATGTGGAAGAATCCTGATTCTACGTGGAAGTATCCTGATTCTACGTGGAAAAGTCCTGATTCTACGTGGAAGAGTCCTGATTCTACGTGGAAGTATCCGGATTCTACGTGGAAGTATCCTGATTCTACGTGGAAGTGTCCTGATTCCACGTGGAAGAGTCCTGATTCTACGTGGAAGAGTCCTGATTCTACGTGGAAGAGTCCTGATTCTACGTGGAAGTATCCTGATTCTACGTGGAAGTATCCTGATTCTACGTGGAAGTATCCTGATTCCACGTGGAAGTATCCTGATTCTACGTGGAAGAATCCTGATTCTACGTGGAAGTATCCTGATTCTACGTGGAAGAGTCCTGATTCTACGTGGAAGAGTCCTGATTCTACGTGGAAGAGTCCTGATTCTACGTGGAAGATTCCTGATTCTACGTGGAAGAATCCTGATTCTACGTGGAAGAGTCCTGATTCTATGTGGAAGAGTCCTGGTTCTACGTGGAAGAGTCCTGATTCTACGTGGAAGTATCCTGATTCTACGTGGAAGAATCCTGATTCTACGTGGAAGAGTCCTGATTCTACGTGGAAGAATCCTGATTCTATGTGGAAGAGTCCTGATTCTACGTGGAAGAATCCTGATTCTACGTGGAAGAATCCTGATTCTACGTGGAAGTATCCTGATTCTACGTGGAAGAGTCCTGATTCTACGTGGAAGAATCCTGATTCTACGTGGAAGAGTCCTGATTCTACGTGGAAGAATCCTGATTCTACGTGGAAGAGTCCTGATTCTATGTGGAAGAGTCCTGATTCCACGTGGAAGAATCCTGATTCCACGTGGAAGAGTCCTGATTCTACGTGGAAGAGTCCTGATTCTACGTTGAAATATCCTGATTCCACGTAGAAGAGTCCTGATTCCACGTGGAAGAGTCCTGATTCTACGTGGAAGAATCCTGATTCTACGTGGAAGGATCCTGATTCTACGTGGAAAAGTCCTGATTCTACGTGGAAGAGTCCTGATTCTACGTGGAAGAGTCCTGATTCTACGTAGAAGGATCCTGATTCTACGTGGAAAAGTCCTGATTCTACGTGGAAGAGTCCTGATTCTACGTGGAAGAATCCTGATTCTACGTGGAAGAGTCCTGATTCCACGTGGAAGTATCCTGATTCTACGTGGAAGAATCCTGATTCTACGTGGAAGAGTCCTGATTCTACGTGGAAGAGTCCTGATTCTACGTGGAAGTATCCTGATTCCACTGCAGTTTCTCACCTTTTGCTTAAAAGCGATGGACGGCAGGGAAACCTCATCGAAACGGTAGCCCTGAATTAAGAGGACATGGATAAAATTGGACACAGCGCAGAGATTCTTCATGAACTTCTCCGGCTGTCCGGTCTTTTCCATCAACTGGGAAGAAAGAAAACATGTCACATTAGTATTTTCTGATGTAAACAGTAGTATCTGTGTAAATCACTGCAGAATATTGTGCTGGGAGTAAGAAGGGCTGCAGAGCACCTCAGACAGGGTCATGCTGCAGACGAGTCGAATGGCCTTCATGGTCTGGTTCGGAGATGTGAAGGAGACGTTGGTGAGGCGGGCGATGTAGCTCTCAGTGAAATAGAAAGCAGAGAAGGCCTGTGGAGGAGAGGAGATGGAGTTACTACGAGCTGTCGGAGCCTCTGTGGAAGGACCTGACATGCTGCTGAGATACTCCCATCTAGAAGCAACACTGCACGTCCTTTTAGGATCCTCTGATTTTCTTATTTGTTTTATTCTGTCTTATTTTATTTCATTTTCAGTGTATTTCACACACACATACACATATGTCTGGTTTTCTATCCCCGTGGGGTACATCCATTGACATAATGCATTCCCTAGCTCAGGGGTAGGCAACTCTGGTTCTCGAGGGCCGGCATCCTGCAGATATCAGTGGTTTCTCTGGTGCAGCACCTTGTGACTTGTGCAGAGCTTGATATCATGCTCTGCACAAGTCTGCTAATTACCCATTGATTGGAGTCAGGTATGTTGCAGCAGAGAAACTCCTAATACCTGCAGGATGCCGGCCCTGGAGGACCGGAGTTGCTTACCCCTGCCTAGCCCCTTACCCTAAACCTAACACCAATAACTGATTGCCTAAACCTAACCCTTGCCCTAATCCTAACCAAAACCTAATCATAACTTAATCTGTAAAACCTCAAGACCCTCTAAGCCCCTCAAAACGGGGTTTGGACCGGTGGGGACCAGGAAAACGTCCTCACGGTGATGGTAAAATACGGGAAATGGTCCCCATAATGTAGCATAAACACGCCCACATATATCTAGTCAGTCAGTCATTTTCTGTACCGCTTATCGAGTTCAGGGTCGCGGGGGTTGCTGGATCCTATCCCAGCTATTAGCAGGCGAAAGATGGGGTACACCCTGGACAGGTCACCAGTCTGTTGCAGGATCAACTCAGAGAGACGGACAACCATCCACACTCACATTCATACCGAGGGACAATTTAGAGTGATCAATTAACCTCACATGCATGTGTTTGGACGGCGGGAGGAAGCCGGAGAACCCACGCACACACGGGGAGAACATGCAAACTCCACACAGGAAGGTTGCTGTTGGAAATGTTCTAACCCCTCCCCCAGCCAGGAATCAAACCAGCAACCTTCTTACTGTGAGGCTGCAGTGCTAACCACCACGCCACCGTGCAGCCCATATATATATATAGACATATATCTATATCAATCTATATATACATACATATATATATATATGTATGTATATATCATAGAATTTTTATTTATTGCTTTTGTAAATTTCAACTCATTTCAACAGATGAAACAGATTATTTTTTAATTAATGATTTAATTAATTAAACAGATAGATAGATAGATAGATAGATAGATAGATAGATAGATAGATAGATAGATAGATAGATAGATAGATAGATAGATAGATAGATAGATAGATAGATAGATAGATAGATAGATAGATAGATAGATAGATAGATAGATAGATTTTTTAAACTTGTTTTATCTTGACTCTTGTTCTGTCTCTTCCTCTCTTTCTTTTCCTCTCATCCTCCGGTAATGCTTCCTCGTGTTTCTTTGCCAAACCCTCCATGATGCGTTCAATGCGCTGTGTTCATGTCCGTTTGCTAGTAAGTGATGCGTTGCAGCAACGTCACGGCCACGATGGGAAACAAACTTGCGTGCTGCTGTTTCTGAGCGTCAGGACGCTGCTGGACAGCGACGGCTTGAAAATGCCCATCATGAATGTTGGTGTGACATCAAAACGAGTCAGAAACGCAGATTTTTAAGGTCTAAAAGTTCCATTGTGTGTCTTTGATGAGAGTTTTCTTATTCTATTTTTATTGCTGGGTCATTTGTACGTGCAGCCCTTTGTTCTGACTTTACTGTGCTGTATAAATAAGTGGATTGGATTTAGAAAGAGCGCCTTTAGTCGAGCCACTTTTCCTGTTTGTTGTTCTCACACCTGGAACTCAACTCCAAACACGACACGACCTCTGACCTCTACTGGGAGAACAATGTTTCCACAACTGTGCCTAAACTTGTATTTGTTTCATGCTTGTTTGCTGTTGGGGTGCCATCCACAGTTTCTACCGAGTACATAAACATTACTGCGTTATTTTCATTACTACTTTTCCCTCTTCCCCATTAATATTATCACTATTCATTAAATTCTGATTCACTTTTTAGGTTTTAGTGCTACAAGCAAAGCAAGATGCGCTCCATATCCGTAAAAATGGGTACTCCCAGCATCATACAATTACCATTGCTGGTATTTAACTAATGTAATATGTAGGGGAGAGCGGGGTAATGTGAGACACCTACTATTTCTCGGCAAATAAACACATTTGTGGTCAGGCAACCAGTATGTTTTCAAGCTCCTCCCATTACCCGCTTACCAGGAAGGAGAAGTTGTGCTAGTGCTATGTTAAGTATGTTTTTTTCACAAAAATGTGGTTTTTGCATGTAAAAGTAAATTTTCTTGCCGTGAACTTTATCAGCTGTTGTGTCAAAACGAATTGATTCAGGTAGAAAAACTTCTATCAAGCATGTTGATGAGCCTCGAACATGTAAAACCATGTACTTGATGCTGGTTAAAGATCAGCCGAATTTGCAAGATGTGTTGTTTTTTCTAAAAAAGTGGCTGTGGGGTAAAGTGAGACAAATGCTGTGGGGTAAAGTGAGACAAATGCTGTGGGGTAAAGTGAGACAAATGCTGTGGGGTAAAGTGAGACAAATGCTGTGGGGAAAGTGAGACAAATGCTGTGGGGTAAAGTGAGACAAATGCTGTGGGGTAAAGTGAGACAAATGCTGTGGGGTAAAGTGAGACAAATGCTGTGGGAGTCTGGAAGCACGAAGCACAAGTTTAGTTTAGTCTTAAACATGTTTTTGTGTAATATTACGTTACATATGTTTTATTTTAGAGTCCCAGGCTCTTCTAACAGGTTCTGATGGTTCCATTTTCTGACCCAGAGGCTGCATACCAGCTGGTTCTGGTTGTCCTTTGTCCTGATCCCACACTGTGAATGTGAACAGTCACCGATTATTTTGACGATTCGTTGACTAATCGGATGGTACAAAAATTGTAGCATATTTACAGAACCAGTCAAAAGTTTGGAAACGTTCTCATTAAATCTGATGGAAAAATAGGTTCAAGCTTCTCTGGTCGTGTTTATGTTCATTTATGTCAATAAAATTCTAGAAGCTGACAGACAGAAAAACGAGGCAGCAGAAGGTACAGTAGCAATTTTTAGAGGAAAAACAAAGCTTATAAACATTAAATGATCTGTTGATTATAAAATTAGTCACCAACTATTTTGATAGTCGACGATTAGTTGATTAGTCGATTTATCGTGGCAGCCCTACTTTGGATAAATTTCAAGTGTTTGAAAAATTTGCCTATTTGACCAAAATCCCCATGATTCTGTCACCTTTCTGACAGTAGTTTTGGAATGTGCGGTTGTCAGTCCAGCTGTAATTGTTAAAAATGGGTTTTTATGGTAGTTTTAAAGTGGAAAATGTAAGAGGATCAGCTTACCCACTAACTGGTTCACTTTACCCCACTGATTTTTCGTGTTTGTCTCACTTTACCCCGAGGCTGGGCTAAAGTGAGACACGAGACCACTTTTTTTAAAACAATCATATTTTTATTGCCCTTTGTCCTAAAAACATTCTGATCATTTCCAAAACGAGGAAACATCCTGAATTAATGGGAAATGTGAAAATGTTATTGATATATCATTTTGTCTTGGCGAGAGGGGAGCAAATGTAAAAACTGTATCACATTACCCCACTCTCCCCTAATAGCACTTCATGCTGACTGCAGGACAGTTATGCATCGAACACTTTCTGTCCGATTGTGTTTTTAAGGACACGTTTTCTCTCTGTGTAATTACTCCTGCAGAGGATGGAAATTAGCCGTTAATCTTGCATATTTACATGTATATGTTCATTAATATGTGTTGTTCCTATCTGAAACAAGGTCAAACTCATAGACGCGCTGCTGCAGCAGCTAACAACATCCAGAGATGCTAATCTGTTTACCACCTACAGATCAGGGCTGCGGTCAAACCGCCACGTTTCCTGCACACGAATCTAAATAAATAAATGACTGTCACACCCAATATCCAGTCAGATTACTCTGGTTAGCAAAAGTCCCATTACTGCTGCAAACTCAGCTTTTACTGGGTTTATTCTGCATATACTGGACACGATGATGCTGCTGCTGATTGGACAGCAACAGTTTAAAAATATGTTAAATGTAAACTACTGAGGGAGGACCATATATCACCAAAGACAGAAACATCCTCAGAAAACAAAAGATTGGTGCAGTGTGAAGATTAAAATGTGATATATTAGTAGCTGAATGACAGAGGAGCCGTCTAACACGTGTAATCCAACATAATTAAACAAATTTGACTCTGATATTCCCGATATTTGTGCTAAATGTGGGTCAGAGGCACAGTCATCCAGTGCTTATGGGGATGCCCTGATCCAACGTTTTTGGATAAAATGTCACATCACAGACCCTAAACTGAATCCGTGTCCTAATGAGGGATTTTTTCCACTAAAAGCCAACTAAGCACGGTTGACCAAAGAACTACAATTTACCATTTGGTACCGGTAAAACCCAGTAAAGCCAGATCCTGGAAGTCTACGACCAGACGTCGGCTGAAACCCTGGTTGTCAGCTATCCAGCTCTGGAGGAACTTACCTTTATGATTAACTGGAAATACTCTGAGTTTAAAAATATGTGGGAACAGTTCTTGCTATTTTTTAAACGTGGAAGCACTTGTAATGACTAGGACTGTCCCAATCTGATACCAGAACGGGATATCGGGCCGATACTGGTTAAAAAAATGTGGATCAGATTGGAATGAAGTTCTGATCCTGGAAATCCATTCCAGCTTTTCTTTCAGGCACCTCTTCCTGACTGGGTCTTAATTTATTTTTAATTATTTTATGTATTATTATACTTGTAAGTTTAAAACTCTTACTACCCGCTGGTCAATAATAAACGGGTCAGTTTTTCCTCAGACTTACTGTAAAACCAGGTTTTTAGAGGTGAGGTTCCACAAAAAGGAATAAAATCAATTATCAGACCAATCAGACCACAGCTACACCGTCCTAAAATGATTCATACCCTCAAATTAAAGAAGGAAAAAAAAATCAGCTGTCAGTCAAATAAACTGAAAATGACAAAAGTGATAATAAATAAAAATTCTATGAAAATCATGACATTGATTTTGAATTGTGGTTTGAGAGAAATATTAAAAAAAACATAAAAAATAAAACAAATAAACAAGCATGATGAGGCTTCGGCGCTAAAATGTTGTTTAGCAACATTTTGAGCCAATCGCTGCAATCAGGTGTTTCTGTAACGTCCAATCAGACGTCTGCACCTGCTGACAGGTATGTTGGTCCATGTTCATGGGAAACATGCTCTGATGTGTCTGGGATAGTTTTGTTTGTTTTATTATTATTTTCAACCACAATTCAAAAACAATAATTTATTTCACTAAATTATAATTTTGTAAATTTTAATTTATTATTAGTTTCTTTAGTTTCTTGTTTTCTGAATTACTATTGTGAATTTTTCTATAGTTGGAGGGTATGAATAATTTAGAGGTATGGATGTAACATTATGAAAATTTAATATCACGGTTATTGTGACCAAAATGATCACGGTTATCCTTTTTATCACAGTTTTATAAAATGAACCCCCCAGCATCTTTAAAAATATCCAAAATGGGTCTAAATGCCTACTTTGTCCTTTTTAAAGGGAGAAAAAAATGTCCATGTGGCTGGCTTTGTTACCTTCCACCATGTTTTCATAAATTAAACATTGCAAACTGCGACTGCTGCTGCTTTTCCAGCCAATCAGCAGCATCACTGGGAGTTTGTCAAAGTGCGGTAATCAGTCACGGTTTTAACCATAATTAAAATTTGAAACGGCATCACTAATCGTTGGGAGTTTTATCATGGTTAACCATTTTACCGGTAAGTTACATCCCTATTTAGAGGACGACTGTAAGCATCTGTATCGGGCATCGGCCGATACCTGACCTGTGGTATCGGTATTGGTAGTGGAAAAGTGGGATCAGGGGAGTCCTAGCGATGAGAAATGATCGAACGTATTTGTTTTAATATAGAACGTATTTAGATTAAAGGTTCTGTAACTGTCACCTTAATGTCAAACTAAAAGAATCCGAATAAACTGAACCACTGATGCAAAACTGCCTCGACCCGAGGCAACCACGTCATCTGACACTGCTCTTGGACTAAAACTCAACATACAGCCCGATATAGCAAACTAAATACACTGTCCCAAAGCAAAATTTCATGTTTTTTTCATGCGCTATTATTGTTTTCACTTGGTGTTTGAATGTGAGCTGCCTGTTATTTAAATCCCGGAAAGCAGTAAACAGATTTTTTTCTTTTTAAAACAAAGTAAAATACTGAAATTTGCTCATAAACGTATATTTTGATGTGAAGAAAAAGGAAAAAAAATCCGACTGAAGCCATGTTGATTCAGCAGAAGAAACGACCCTGAATGTACTTAAACATGACCTGAAAAATGAAGCCGGTACAGAAACGGCGTGAACTGAAAGCAGGATGTGAATCTTCTTGTTACAAAAACAAATCATATTTGAAGTTTTTTCTTTCCCCTTCAGTCTATCGTCTCAGTTTCAGTTCCTTTAAGATGTCCTTTTATTAAATCACAGTTCTGGTTCGCAGTGTCGGGGGTGCTGAGTTACTCTGTGACTAACAAACCACAACACAGACTCGTAACCACTAGTGAAGCGCCAAATGAGACATTTCAACCGATACCGATACCGATACCGATACCGATACCGATACCGATAATTTGCTGCTTTTCATGGTCGATACCGATATTAAAGTTGAAAATGATGTAATATTCATTCCATGTGCAAAGTTAGAAAAACACTTCTGCTGCATCTGCTGCAGATCCGGCAGTTGCTGGAGACATCGTGATGTTGCAAAGTGGGTGTGGCCTAATGTTGTTCCCATGATCCATGGATTAAAAAAATGTTAAAAAAAAACAAAAAAACAGCATTTTGCATGTTCACCACCAAAAAGCACCCCTAATATCGCTAGTTTTACTGATAACTGTTCTATTCACGATTTGATATTTCTGTATTTGCCCATTTCAGGAGCCTTTTAAGACCTGGTTACAGACACCAGATGGAAACCAGACTTTTGGTAAAAGCTTGTGTTTATAAAAGATTTTTAAAAAATAATGACATGTCCCTTTGAAATAAATAAATAAATAAAATTTGAAAATATCACTCCGATATCAGGTCAATATCAGACATATTGGGCAAATATGATCACGCATCAGTAGGAACTGCTAAATCAAAACCTTCAAACAGCAGCAAACACATGTCAGCGTTCCCACATCCATC